>JADDOH010003799.1:0-51488 GCA_016648135.1 Agrypnia vestita | reverse complement strand
TTTGTACACGTAATTCTTAAAGCGTAGAAAGTATAAAGGCGGCACTTCACTAGGCGATTTTTATTCATTTTGCGGTCCTATTTTAACTCCTAAAATAAAATAGGACAGCGGCACCGCAAAACGAATACGAATCGCGAAGTAAGGTGTCGGCTGAAAGATCGCGCACTCGGGTTTTTTATGATATCTGACGACTGCCGGAACAAAACGAGGTTATGTCACCATGTAAATATTGGGGGGTTAAGGGAAAATTTTTATTAATGAATATGTATTTTGTCAATTAAGTTTATTAAATATGTTTTTTTTATAACAATACAACAAAAGTTTATTTCTTACAAATATAGAAACATAAATAAACATACACCCGGTATAATAAATTTTAAATGAACCTTTAAAAGTGCGTCAAGTAACAAACACTCGATGCGAAAAATACAAAAATCAAAGAGATTCTAAGTCTTAGAGTATACTAAGTTCTAAGTCATCATTTACGTTTGAATTCATTCAGATTCTTCCGCATTTCCAATTTTCTATCTTTTTATCAAAAATGTGTCTAATGTCGTTTGCGTTTCTTGTTTGCGCACGTGTAAAGCACGTGTAAAGCACGTGTAAGCACGGGTGGTAGACGTACAACATAAAGTGCGCGGTTTTTAAGTTCGCAAACTTACTCGGCTCGACGTCGGTGACAGACGTGAAGCTTGCTCGCACCGTATCATTTTTATGAGTTTAATCGACTGTCTTTTGAATTATAAGATGATCAGAATTTCGTAAGTGTTCGCGATTACAATTTTAAAAATATATTACGTTTTAGTTACCTAAACTAATCATTGAATATCAAAGACCAGTCCAGAAGTGTGACAGTTCGAGAAACAGAACTATCGCCACAGAATAGAGAATATGCTATCGCTCAAAGGATAAAAATTAGAAATACTGTCGCTTTGTGATGACTTTGGACTAGACTAGTGTAGAATGAGACACAAAACGCAAAATAAATTTTGAAAAACAAGGCCCATGTGCCATTAGAATCTTGTTATAAAATCATATAATGAAGAATTGGTGCAGACGAAATTTTCAACACTTCAAAATGACTATTTTAATAATATCCGTTACCTACATAATGTTGATTTGCACAGAAGAAATTAATAATGCAGTAAGAACCTTGTTCACGCAACGACTTATTAAATTGTTATTCAAGGCCCGGTTGTTTCAATTTGGATAAATAAAAGTTCGTTTAAAAGCATAGATTTTTACGGAAACGGATTTCAGACTTGTCAAATTTAATTTTTGACAGTTCGGAAACCAATAAATTCACTAGTAAGTGCAAGTTAAAATATTGTATTCATTTCTATTGGTGAAAAACTCTTTGAATATGATAAGAATGACCTTGAATATACTTTCTCTAAAATGCCAGTGAATGATGGACTCACTAGAAAATCAGATTCACTGTAACAGATATACCACGTACAAACGACTTATTTATACAATTTTAAGTTACCCCTTCCCCTTTAGAGTAATTAGATATTTGTGGTGAAGCCCTGTATCAATGTACGTTTTTTCCCGGGCACTTATCATTTAAGGTGCCTCGGTTAACGTTATGCTTAATTATCAAAATTCCCCGTTTTCTGCAAGTGTTAGGTGTTAAAGCAAAACACCTAAATTAGAAAACAGTGGCATATACAAATTAACATGTAATCATAAAGATTGCAATGCCACATATATAGGACAAACGGGAAGGTCTTTTTTAACTAGATTCGCGGAACACATGCGCTGCTATAAAAATAAAAATTTAGAGTCAAAATTTGTGGCCCATTTATTAAATGAAAACCACGTCCCGCAAGGTGATAACGAATCAAAACCTTTACATATAGAAACAAAAGGTTTTAGGATGAATTTACTTGAGCAACTAGAAATAAATAAATATAAAAAGGATCCAAATATAAAACTTTTAAATAATCAACAAAAAATTATGTTCTCTCCACTTCTAAATATTAAAAAAAAAACAATAATCAAGGACATAAATTAAAATAATATTTATAAATAACACTTGCAGAAAACGGGGAATTTTGATAATTAAACATAACGTTAGGCGAGGCACCTTTAATGATAAGTGCCCGAGAAAAAACGTACATTATTACAGGGCTTCACCACAAATATCTAATTACTCTAAAGGGGAAGGGGTAACTTAAAATTGTATAAATAAGTCGTTTGTACGTGGTATATCCACTGTTTGATAATGGCCTTACAAGCCGAAACAGCTGTAACACATAAAAATACTTAACCCGTAGAACTTAATAATAATATTTATTAAAATTTAATTTATTTTAAATTTTGCTAAAAATAAATATTTTGGTTACACATTTTTGGATCATTTTACGATAAATATGATCACAGATTTCCGTGTAAACATGACGTCACCCGTGATGACGTGTCTCCGCTAACTTCAAGGGGTGGCTCCCCCGCAGGGCTGAAGAGGCTGAAGAGTAGTGAGCAATATTCTTTTAATGTCAATTATATTCTTCACAATTATTTAACATATGCACTAACATATTCGCCAGAAAATATATATTTTCAATTTTGTTTAGTCCTCTTATTTAATTTTATTATTTGTCCTAGTCGTGTAATTTACTTCAGCTAAATATAAGAATTTAGAATAAGACGGCACTGCGCGTAAAGTGTCGCGCCTAATTAATTTAACAAATTTAAATATCATGTAAAACGTTTAGAGGGTTCTTTACCCTTCCAAATTCATGCAACAAAATGAAACTTGCGATGTGCAGCCATAAGGAAGTCAGTAAAAGTGTCAAAGCTGCAGAGCTGATGCACTTGCAGCAGTAGATTAGCGGTCTAGCCGCAGGTAGAGTACTCAGAGTAACGCAGACTCTAAGGAATTGTAAAATAAAATCTCGCTTCAGCCATAAATCTAGTGCCGCGCATTAACACGCGCGACCCTCTGAGTCGGGCCTCTCGCGTAATATTACTTTAGAAGAGCAATTTAAATCGCGCGCTTACCTTTTAAATACATATTATTTTCATTTATTTTTAATTTCAAAAACTAATATGAACGAATGAGATGTGTGTTTAGATTTCAGTACTTTTGGTATAGAAACCCTATCAGGATTTATTATCTTATCGCAAATCGGCTAGCAGTATTAAAGCTTGGAAATATCAAAAAATATAATATGGTAAATACGAGTACTTAGTAATATTTTTATATGTACGAGGACTTTTCAACAAGTATCGCGAATTTTGAATTTCCGCAGGTTACATATATTCGATTTTCGATTTTTTGTGGCGTTATGTTGACACCATAGATAACATAATAATAGTTGACACTCATGTCTCTCACTTATGCCGACAATTTCGGTCATTTTGAATTTTCCGTTAATTTTTGACAGCTGCTTTGCTTGCACGTGTTTTGGCTCGTCTTCGATTTTTGCCTATTCCAAAAAATGGATCAAAGAATCTGTATCAAATTTTGTGTGAAAAACAAAATTAAGTGCGCGGAAGCATTCCGAATGTTGACTGTGGCGTATGGTGAAGCAATGTTTATCGGTGGTACAAAGTGTTCTCAGAGGGCCGAGAAGATGTGAACGACGAAGAGCGTGCCAGACGCCCTAGCACGTCAACATCAGTCGAAAACATTGATGAAGTGAAGAAAATAGTATTGGCCAATCGTCAAATCACCATTAGAGAAGTTGCTGACGATCTAAACATATCGATTGGCTCGTGCCATTCGATTTTTACCAATGAGACAGGTTGCCGCGAAATTCGTACCAAAATTGCTCAATTTCGACCAAAAACAGCATCGCATCAAAATTGCCTTTGAGCTGTTGGACTCTCCGCGACGATCCAAATTTGCTCCAGAAGGTCATAACTGGTGATGAATTATGGGTTTATGGTTATGACGTGGACACCAAAGCTTAATCATCCCAAGACCGAAAAAAGCGCGCCAAGTTCGGTCGAATGTGAAGATTTTTCTAACAGTTTTCTTCGATAGCAGGGGCGTGGTGCATCATGAGTTCTTGCCAAAGGGTAAAATGGTCAATAAGGAATATTACCTGCAAGTTATGCGTGAAGCAATCCGCTAGAAACGCCCGGATTTGTGGAAGAACAAAAATTGTTTTTTGCACCATGATAACGCCCCTGCGCACACATCGTTGCTTGTGTGTGAATTTTTGGCCAAAAACAACACACTTATAATGCCGCAGCCACCGTATTCCCCAGATCTGGCCCCCTGTGAATTTTTCTTGTTCCCGAAACTGAAGAGGAGATAAAGACTGCATCGAAGGAGGAGCTGAACAAGATCACAAAAAATGATTTTTTGAAGTGCTTCGAGGATTGGAAAAAACGTTGGCACAAGTGTATAATATCTGGTGGGGATTACTTTGAAGGGGAAAAAATATATATTCATGAATATATAGATAATTTTTGAAAAAACACAAAATTCGCGATACTTGTTGAACATGAACCATGTATGTTCTGAGAACATAATTACAGGATACTATGGTTGAGGTATGTAGTGTTGTGAATGTAGTGGTGTAGTGTTGGTCCTGACGAAGAGACGGGTACGTCTCGAAACCGGTAGACCCTAAATCTGGTAGTGGTTTTTACTAAGGTAACTAACATTCTGTTATAATGTCTAACCACAAAGTTAATGCTTTAAATATTAATAATATTTTATATGTATCTTCTGAGAACACAATTACCTACTGTATTTATCCACAGAGGGACGGGGATCCAAATATACAGGATAATTTGGAAAACATTAATAACCTCGCAGGACTATCTTCCTGCCTTGATGATGAGTCGAAAATGTTCACGCTATCGCGAACATTTTCGACTCATACTCAATAGTTATGGAGATATGCAACATCAAAGTTTGCATTTTTTTAATATTTCAGACTTATTTTTTGAAAAACGTTGGACTATCATTGTAGTAACTTATATCGATTACTAAAAATTCATTCGTTTCAATACAAGTTAAATAAAGTGATATAAACCCTGATATATTTCCAATTAGAAAACATTCTAATTGGTTTTAACATGTTATTAACATGTATTTTAACATGTTTTAATATGTATATTTTAACAAGGATTGATACAACTCATATGTGAAACGTGGTGTATAATTTAAATATATACAACTTCCAAAAAATTAGTAGACATGGTATTCTATCATGGGTGGAAATGGCGAACGTTACATTGTGTAAAGTGATCACTTAAGCCAGCCGTACGATAGTTCGTAAGCCCTATGTACACCCAAAAGACTTCTACATTTCCATAAAAATACAGTTTTGTCTCGGTGAGACATCTATAATATACATTATTGATTCACATCGTATTATTTTATGAATGTTACAATTTTTATAACAAAATTATTGAGAAACAAAATATTAAACAAAAAATATTATGAAACAAAATAGTAAACAAAAATATCAGGAATCGAAATCAAAAATAGTCGAAAATAAATACTTATAGGGGAATTTCAAGAAATTTTTATATATATATATATATTTTTATTTTATTATTATATATTTATTAATTTTTTGATATTTATTACATTGTAGATATGCCTAACCGCACAGCAGTTTTTACAGTTACAAATACTTATTTCAATGTGATCTTCTTAATACAAAAACCTCATAAAGTAATAACTAACAAGCAACTCGAGAATACAAGATTAATTCTTAAACCAATAATGTTACCTCATCTCAGACACACAATTCAATAAAGAAACATTATTTCAAGTGGCGATGTAACGTTACGTACCTACTATTGTTATTATTTATTTTTAAAATTAGTCATGCTATGTTAAATATTGCAGGAGAGATAATAAATATTAAGTAATTAATACGCGTATAACTGTTTTCATAAATTCGCAATTTTATTGCAATACTAGCCCTTTAATTATTATACAGTATGAATTTTGAAATAATATCTAACTTTGACTCAATTTAATTATTGCTTTTGAAATTGTCACATATAAAATATTTTTAACATTACGAACAATTAAAAATAAACACAATTCACAAAAAAAAAAATACAAACACCTAAGCGCACATTGAAAAACTACACATACCGAAAAAATAAATGCCACAAAACATCTTCTGTGAATAGTTTTCTGGGATATTCTGCCGTGTATATGTGACCTCTCTGGCCGACCTTTCGGATCCCATTGCAGGGTTCATCATCAGCCCTGTCCTCAGCCTCAGCCCAAATGATGGACCCTGATGATGGACATCAGCCCTGATGATGAACCCTGCAATGGGATCCGAAAGGTCGGCCAGAGAGGTCAATTATACACGGTAGAAGATTCTGAATGGCCGTGAAAACCTGAGAACATTTTTGGTGCAAAACATATCTTCTCAAATATCATATTGATATTATATCCCGGGCCCCAATTGCACTCGTCAATACAACAAACACGTGACTCAGTAGAGGCCTTGTAATTTTTCATCTGTCGTATCTCGTTCATGTTTCGATCTTGATTGAGGTATACTTATTATTTAATATATGAAGACCCCATGGCAACAAGTTGTTATCTATCATTTTGGTCAAAAATTAGTTAATTAGCCGTCTAAACTAAATATTGTACGCTCTTTCCATTGGAAATAAGTTCAGAACTTAAAAATAATTAGAACATAATCAAATCATAGGGATGAACATGTTAACTACACTTTTTCATAAAAATCAAATCAGTTACTAATGGGAAGAACATGTTATCTTCAATAAAAACATGTTCATGGCATCGTTCTGAAATTAACAGGCCTTTTAATTTGATTGGAATATTTATGGTTAACATAAATTTTACTTTGTCAGTACTGTCATATATTTATTTCATTATAATATGTAGGTAATGATATATTATTTTTCAATAATTTTAAATGGTACATGCCATGTTTTGTATTATTAATTAACATGCCAGGTATTTTGTAATTTTGGAAAGTGGATGGTAAAAACGGATAGCATTTGAAGGGTTGTTTGATGTTCGTATTTTACCAATTTTAAAAAGGTGTTATTCTATTAAAAATGAGTTCCAGAGGTGAAAAAATGAACTGTTCGAAGAATATTTTTTCTTCTTCTGTATGAAGGCTTGAACTTTGTGGTGACATTATTATTAAAATAAAACACAAATCACTTTGTTTTCACCACTATATTAGATTAAAAAATCTACATGTTTCGAGAACAATGTTCTCTTCATCAGGATTATTGTGTACTGATGAAGAGAACATTGTTCTCGAAACATGTAGATTTTTTAATCTAATATAGTGGTGAAAACAAAGTGATTTGTGTTTTATTTTAATAGTGAAAAAATGGTTGTTAACTACAATTTTTGGGAAAAATTAGTATATATTTATTTCTTTGTGCGTAATGCGTTTTTTTTTTACTTTGTAAATACTTTTTTGATATTTTAGTGACACAAATCAATAAAAATTAATCTTGAATTAGCAATAAAACATATTTTTCAAAGGTGAAATGCAAATGTCTAATTATCTCAAAATTACTTGAATGTTGTTAGTTAACAACTTCTTGCCATGGGGTCTTCATATATTTTCTGATATTTCCAAGCCTTACATTAGCTAGCCGATTTACGATAAGATAATAAATCCCCGGCTCAGTCCAGTTCAGATAAAAAAGGGTATAAAGTCTCGGGAAGCACTAGCGGAACACAGTTTCGGTGAATTTCTCGTCGCGACCGTTTCTGATAAGCACTACCAAAGTTGGTACTCACACTTATCAGACTCAAAAGACTGAAATATCTTTTCATATTCCATCGAAGAAGCAGGAGTTAATGTTTAATTTCTGCGCTTCTAAAAAGACCTCGACAAGCCCCCTCCAGCGGTAAGTCAGCACTCCATAAACTACCTCCCTAAGAGTTTTCAATGGTTTTTTCATAGTTTCGAATAGTAGTTTTTTCCCCTAAATACAATTATATTACATTTTGATATTTACTTTATTTGAAAAATGTTATTATGATAATAAGTTTACTTATTTAAAAATATATGTAGATGGTATTTCCGATGTATTAAATAATGATATCTTTTTTAATTTGTAATTAAAGGTATTTTTTTTAATAAATTAGTATTTTTATTTCGTCAGCTTAATTGCAATGAATATTTCATCTTCGATATAAGACTTTTTTTGTCAAAGAATTATAATTTTACTAATATTATGATCAAATTTATATTTAATATTTCCAACAAATTGAATAATATAGCGCTCTTTTTGACCAAATTTAATATTAAATTCCGTTACATATTTAATTTTTTAAATTTTATTAAAGTATCTTATAAATTATTTTTCAGTTTAATGACAATGAATTCCCCTAAACAGTGTGAGAATTGAAAAAAATTGCATTTTCTAAGTATAATCAGTTTTTGTAGTTCGTCAAAATTAAAAAAAAAAAAAAAACATAATTTATTATGTTTTTTAATTTAACGGCGAGGAACGTCCCATATATAATACAAAGAGATTCGTTTTTTCCAAAAAAAAATACGAGTAATATTTTTATTTTTACTTTATTTAAAAAATATTAATATTACAATAACTTTTAGAAAATAAAAAATCTATGGAACCTACCTATATAGTTTTTCCAATGTATAAATAATAATGTTTTTTTTTCGAAAATGTTAATTAATTAATGTAATTCATTACTCGTGCCATCTGGTAGCGTTAGTGATGGACATTAATACCAGTGACATATGCGACTAAGTAATGGATGTATTTATTAGTATTCATTTTAATTAACCTGGAATATTAAAAAATTTAAATCAGAGTATTTTATTAAAAAAGCATATAGTCAATGTTTTCATTTTATTTAATAATGAGATAAGCTATCATAGTAATTTTGAAAACGGAATGAAATAATATATATATATATATATATATTATATATAAATATATATATTCTATCTATATATATCTATATAAATATATATATATATATATATATATATATTTTTTTTTTTTTCATTTTATTGGTATATTTGATGATATTCCTATTGTTAACATGAATATAATAAATAAAACAGAATCACTATGAGAACCTCGAGGTGCCCCACTAGTTGCTTTAAATATATTTGAGAGAATTGAATTGATTTTGACATTCTATTTGGTAAATATTTTTTTATTAAATTTCATAAATTTCCGTATATTACAAGTTTTTCGTGTTTATTTAAGATAATTTTATGATTAACGTTATCACAAGCCTTACTGATCCGTTTATCCGTTTGCACCTTCTCTGATAACTCTTCCGATAAGTGGTTACGGTAAATGAACAAGTTCTGATATGATTCCGCATTGCCAAGATGTTAAAATATGATTAAAAATATGCGATATAATACTATCTAGAAGGAGACATCCGAGGATATTTGGCATTGCTGGTGGGATACGGTTTCGTTGAAAGCATTTTCGCATCTCATCATCGTCGCATTCCTGAAAGTTAGGTCCAGCGGTGTGCAATAATTGGTTGACAATTTCTCAAATATGTGGCAGCCACTTTATCAGGTCCAGCCGTTTTCTGACAACCTAGTCAACTAATCCTGTTTACCAGTGGCGTGTAGCGCATACAAACAAAAGAGCTGCTCATAAGCAAAGATTCTGGGAAACAAATATTAATTAAATAATCATTTTCTTAAGAAAAAGATGATTTAAAATTCTAGCCGTAATCCGTGGCGAAGCGACGGCTAAATTTTTTATTTTCTACATTTCTGTGTACAACTTCATGTCAATGCTTTCTATCTTACTTGTTTGCGCGCGTATGTTCCTGTCGATCATTATTGTTAATTGAATTACAAGTTCAATTCAATCTGTTTCTGTTTGTATGAATTAGTTTGTACATTTTTGATATTTATATCGTTAACTTTGTGGTTGGACATAATTATTTATTTTAATAAATTAAAAAACCTAATACAAAGTTTTTTTAAATTATTTAAAATTAATAATAAGTTTGTGGTAATTAATAAAAAAAGTTCGTTTAATGTGATTTTTAATTTATTTATGACAACATTGTCATTAATGGTATCGTAATTTTTTTTTTTTTTAATGAAACATATATAGGTAGGTATGTTATATAAATAGAATATATAGTCGGTCACAGGATAACATTAATTTATACCTTGAAGTTTTATATTAAAATAAGAGATATCAAGTCTTCCTGATGTAGGATATTTGGGCATTTCCGGATTATTATAAACATTTTCAAACACTTTTTGAAAAAAAAGACTAGTCATTTGAAATGTATTGTTAAAAAATACAGTGCTTGAAATTTTTAAGTATTTTTCTTTTAAGATTTAGTGATAATCCAGAATTTTTGTACATCAACCTTCATAGTCTTAAACATTTTTATGTATCTGTAATTAAATATTTTTCCTGAGTGTACTAAAATCAATATATATGTAGCGATAGTTTTAGATAATTTAAATTGTTATTGTGCATTTTTCTTTTTACAAACCAAGTAAATTAATTCCAAGTAGGAGAACAAGATGGCCTAACAGTTAAATAATATTTATTTCAATAAACTTTTTCATTTTTTTTGTAAAATACCAGTCAACGTACGTTAAAAAATAATAATTATCGCAATTATAAATTCTAAATAAGAAAAGGGAAATCCACGGATTCCATCTCCACATTCGTTACAATGATTTCAAGCGGAGGATGGCGAGAGTCCATCAGTAACAATATATCACTTGACTTTAGAACAGAGGCAGATTTAATAATAGTAAAAACATGATAGACAAGACGACCATTTGCATTATTCCCATAATTGAGTCCTCTGCTGCAGCTCGCTGTGCTCCCAGCATCCTCCACGCGTCATGCTGTTGCTATAATTATTCTTGTCCTTTTCTTTCAGATACAGTTTAGTGCTTCGCAAGCCCCTGCCAGCAGCCAGGCTCCCCTGAGATGTAAGTTGATTGTTGTATTTATGTGAAGTCGTAGTTTTACGTGTGCAATTTAATATGTTTTCTGCGAATTCCGTACTCTTTAAAAGGAGAGTTGAGTGACTCGTGGAATAGGCCCTTCTCCACACTCCACCATGTGGCGCTGGGTCGACCTCTACCTCTTCCTGTCCCTTTTGATTGAGGTATGCACTGCATGGTCTCCATTCCTCATTCCTTTTCAGTTACAGGGACCACCCTATAACTAGCCCTGATATGCTGTTAAGCTTCGTTATACTCCCTGATCATCTGAGCATCTTCATTTCACTGGTAGATATGGCGTTTTTGCTCGTGCAGCTTCATCAAAGTCCAGCATTCTGAGCTGTAGATCATTGCAGATCTTACTGCAGGTTTATATACAAAACCTTTAGTCCTTACAAGTACACGATTATCGCACGGAATTCCAGTGAGCTATCTCCATTTCTGCCATGCTTCATGGGTTCTGTGGATAATGTCAGCGTCAGTGTTTACGTCGGCCGTGAGTACTGAGCCTAGATACTTAAACTCTTTTACTTCGGGTAGTTTCTTATTCGATCCCATTTCGTTACTCCTGCCACTCCTCTCAAGTACTTCATTTCGGCCGTTTGGACTCTAGAGCGTGTTCGTTCGTTTAGCATCCATATCTGGTGACCGTACGTAAGCGTCGGGCGGTACATCGTTTTGAACACAGCCATCTTTGTCTCGATACTAAGCTCAGCTTTCCTTATCACTGAGCTGCAGACAGGACGCAACAACCGCTTGCCGCACCTATTCTTCCATCTATTTCTCCATCTTGCCGTTCATCGCTGGAGAAATTGAATTTGAATGAGTTACAACGGCATATACAATTGTGATATTCATGTCGTTTGGGTAATTTTGCAGGTGCTCTCATATATTTATAACTTTTATAAAGTTAACATAAATTTCTTAAATTCTATTTATCTCTCTCTCTCTCTCTCTCATATTTGAAGAATGGCCTTTTTCTGTTTTTTCCCTTAGAAAAATTTTCTATTATTTTTCCTGATCCAAGAATATCAAAACAACAATAGAAAAACAACAATAAAAATTCCAGTTGCTTCATCAAGAGTCAAGCTTTAAAATATAAATGGTTTTGACTGGTATAAAGCCATACAATTTCAGCCAATTCAAAAAATCATATTGAGTCGTTGAGTATTATATTCTTATCAGATTTGGTAGCTACGAATAATAAAATATTATAACTAGTAATTATGTGGCGAGTAAATAAATATCCTTAATATTATTTGAATAAAGTAGCATGAAGATAAAATTGGAAGAGCTGGTATTCATGTACTTGTGGTAGATGGTATATTTCTTTTGCGTGTGCATTTTCAAAATAAATCCATATGTCTACCCACTTTCATGTTTTATCGATTTACGGCCTAAAATGGTTCCGTATTCAAAAGTTTTGAAACTATACAACTTTGAAAGCCGCATTGAATGTCAAATGAATGAATGAATTTTTGTTTTGAAAACGAATATCTGAAAATTACGTCATTTTTGCAATAAACAATTTCTCGAATATCACTTTCAACAAACGGTTCTGATTTTCAGTTCAATAACCAGTCAACCAAGATGATCGACAATACATTATTTATATTACTGGAACACTAATTTCAAGTTAATAAATTATTAACAGTTTAATGGATGCGATGTTTATTTCAATTTTAGAAGCCACAAGTGATTCTCTGATTATATTTTATTGATATAATTAGAAGAGTTCACAGATTCATAACCTTGAAGAATTTTATTTTGGTAGGAAGATTCTAGCCAGCAATCTGTTCGTATTTAGTTTTTGCAGGAGTGTAGCAAATTTTTTGATCAAGGTTCGTATTTTTGTACAGAAGTACCTAGTGGTTAAAATTTTTTAGAAATCTCAATGTTATTATCGATTACACAATCAGAGAGTTATTTCACTGGAGTCAATATGTTTCAACGACCCGACCTACCCACTATATCTTTTGAAGTTAAATCATGCCTCTTTTTTTACTTCTGAGGCATCCATCCCTTTTGCGTTCATTTGTGATTGTCCCCAATATATTCGGCATACCGCTTTTGTGGTGATTAGGAACACAACGTGACTGTTAGATCTTTTCTTCATCGAGCGAAATTCCTAGTATTTCCGCAGTGGCGACAACGAGTTTTTCTGTTTTCTCGTTTTGTATAACGCCAAGTACATTAGTCTCAATATCTTTGTTGCGAAACTGTTGTTCTGCGTTTTAATCCGTCGGATTAAAAGTACTGAAAGATTAAGCTACTGAAGCCATTAAAATGTTTAGATCCCCGAGCCACTTCGAGTTTATTCGGTATATGATTTTGAGATTTTTTATATCTTCCAATTGCGAAGACACCAATCTATTGCTTTTATCAAGCCTTGAATTTCTTGTCGACTATTTTCAAAATGTACATTCTCATTTGAGACTTTTTTTATTCAATTTGAGTAAGGTAATTGCTCAGATTTTGATTTATTATCAACCGTGGCAGTCTGTTGGATAGCTTGCAGGTTGACTTGTTCGCTTCAGAGAGCTTCCGAACTTCTTGAACAAGGATAATGGCTGGTCGTGCCGCAGTCGTGGAAAACTCTTACATCATCGGACGACCACTCATCGTCGCATTTCTACACCTGTAGAAATGCAGGTGTGGGGTGGCTTACTCACCTCGTGCAAAAGGATGTTTGAATTCTCAACGTACCTACTCTACAGTAACAAAACTAGTTCCGTGATAACGGTACGAGTAGGATGGGGGGCAACGCCAGGTTTTAGGAAAGGTAAAATTGCTTTAGTCTGCTTTTGAAGATAGTTCTGGTCTGTGATGATGTGATGACCGTGCGAAAAATAGAAAAGTTCAGTATTATGAACCCCTTTCATTCTTGATAGCGAAGTCCAGTCAGCAGAACGGAGCAAAAGGCCATGATTGGAGTGAGTCGAGATTTAAGAACATTATAGAGATAAAACATGAATACTGTGAGTGTTTCCGGAGTGTAGGCTGATGGAAAAGATTGCGGAAAGATGAGATGTGATGGAATTATTTGAGGTTGAAACGGATGAAAGCGTTTTGAAGGTGTTGAGATGCTCTACAATGACATCCAGATATAATACGCATAATCGAGCAAGGGGAGACGTTGGTATTGCGTAGTTATTTTATAGTGAATCAGAAGGAAGTTCTTAATTCTGCTTAAGGGAGTAAATACTGTAAAATATTGTTTACTGTCATGTGAATTATTTTCATGCCATGAAAAATCTGAATCAATTATCTCTAGATAATTTTTTTGATATTTTTCACTCTCTATTTCACCGGGTCGCCGCCTCGCAGACTCTGTTTCGCCTAACAAAACATAAATCCATTAAGTATATATTGTTGCTTTAAGGTACAGATACACATGCTTCTTTAGTGGCACGTGCCACTAAAGAGCATGCCACTAATAAGCATGCCCTAACAACTGTACACACTTGCTCATTACTGGCATGCTTATTAGTGGCATGCTCATAAATAAGCATGCCCAAAACTAACAATCAAAAACACATGCTTATCAGTGGCATGCTCTTGTCATAGAATAGAGACGCTTTTGTTCAAAATGGAAACTTTGCAAACTGAAATAGAAAATTCAAGTGAACCAATAAATCAAAAAAGTTTCCGAGTTTCCATCCGCACATTTTTGATTTTAGTTTGCCTATTAATAAAGTTTCGTAAACATTATTTCTCACTATATTATTTTTACACAACGGTGACCGAGTATTCCACAGACATTCGTGATTCCTATAATAAGTCACGAAAAGTAATGTTTTATCATCTCCCCAACGCGCCATATTTGTTTCATATGTCGCGGACTGAGAAGATCGCATTGATAATACTAGCCGCGAAGCCCGCGAATGACATAAGCATGCTCATAAATAAGCAAGTCTGTTCACACATGCTCCTAAGATACCCCTTCTCTATGGTGAATGACAGTGGCATGCTCATTTCTAGCAATGTGCGTACACACAAGCCACTAATAAGCATGCCACTGTCAAGGTCGATACTGCGCATGCTCACGTGCCACTAAATAAGCATGTGTATCAGACGCCTTAATCATTTCTTTGTTTGTTTCAGATAAAGTTCAGTGCTTCACAAGACCCTGCCAGCAGCCAGGCTTGCCCTGAGATGTAAGTTGATTGTTATATTTATGTGAGAAAGAATGATTTCTGTAGTAAAATGATTGTTGTTTATTTGCAATTCAAGATGTTTTATTATTATTTCGTACTCTTAAAAAAGCTGTTATTTAAAATTTTACAATACCCTTGAGATACCCTCGAAATTTACACATACACAACAACTCTTACTAAAGCCTTTTTAATTACTGTAGAGGTTTTAGCTTATCTGTTTATTTTGTAACCAGTTTGGCGTTGTTTGATATTTTCTCTATGGATTCTGGGACCTCCATATAAAAACGGAGGCCTACCTTGGATTGCTCGAGTAGGGGGGAGTTGGAAGGGACGCTGCTGGACTCTAGCTACAGTCGTAGTTGGTATACCGAACGTTCCTCCAAAGCGAGTAATCCATAGATTCTGGGACCCCCCCGTAAAAACGGAGGCCTGATTACCTTGGATGGCTCGAGTAGGGGGGAGTTGGGAGGGACGCTGCTGGACCCTGGGTACAGTCGTAGTTGGTATACCGAACGTTCCTCCAAAGTGAGTAATCCATAGATTCTGAGACCTCCCCGTAAAAACGGAGGCCTGATTACCTTGGATGACTCGAGTAGGGGGGAGTTGGGAAGGACGCTGCTGGACCCTGGGTACAATCATAGTTGGTATACCGAACGTTCCTCCAAAGCGAGTAATCCATAGATTCTGGGACCTCCCCGTAAAAACGGAGGCCTGATTACCTTGGATGGCTCGAGTAGGGGGGAGTTGGGAGGGACGCTGCTGGACCCTGGGTACAGTCGTAGTTGTTATACCGAACGTTTCTCCAAAGCGAGTAATCCATAGATTCTGGGACCTCCCCGTAAAAACGGAGGCCTGATTACCTTGGATGGCTCGAGTAGGGGGGAGTTGGGCGGGACGCTGCTGGACCCTGGGTACAGTCGTAATTGGTATACCGAACGTTCCTCTAAAGCGAGTAATCCATAGATTCTGGGACCTCCCCGTAAAAACGGAGGCCTGAATACCTTGGATGGCTCGAGTAGGGGGGAGTTGGGAGGGACGCTGCTGGACCCTGGGTACAGTCGTAGTTGTTATACCGAACGTTTCTCCAAAGCGAGTAATCCATAGATTCTGGGACCTCCCCGTAAAAACGGAGGCCTGATTACCTTGGATGGCTCGAGTAGGGGGGAGTTGGGAGGGACGCTGCTGGACCCTGGGTACAGTCGTAGTTGTTATACCGAACGTTTCTCCAAAGCGAGTAATCCATAGATTCTGGGACCTCCCCGTAAAAACGGAGGCCTGATTACCTTGGATGGCTCGAGTAGGGGGGAGTTGGGAAGGACGCTGCTGGACCCTGGGTACAGTCGTAATTGGTATATCGAACGTTCCTCTAAAGCGAGTAATCCATAGATTCTGGGACCTCCCCGTAAAAACGGAGGCCTGATTACCTTGGATGGCTCGAGTAGGGGGAGTTGGGAGGGATGCTGCTGGACCCTGGCTACATTCGTAGTTGGTATACCGAGCGTTCCGTCTGAGCGAGTTATCCATAGATTCTGGGACCTCCCCGTAAAAACGGAGGCCTGATTACCTTGGATGGCACGTATCTGTTGTAAAAGCCATATAGGACGTTAATAAAAAAATAAAAAAAATAATAATAAAATAAAAATTTAACTCTCTTGTACTCTGACTGCATAGGCTTGGTAACACCTATGCGCATATCTCTGTTTTTTTTTCAATTCCAGTTTAACACAATAAAATGATGCGCTACTAATAGTTCTACACCCTGCCGTTCTAAATCCATAATTTTATCACAAACAAATTATCATATCCATTTGCTTAACCTTGTTTATACTTCACACACCCTTTTTCTAAATTATATTTTATCGTATATACTTCACACCTCATTTTTTAATTTACTGTTATAACTTTAAACAACTATCTATATCATTGTCTATATCTATATCTATGTCAATTCTGTATTTTTTTGCTGTTCTACTTTTTGGATTTATTTTATATATTATTATGTAATTTTTGCTGTTCTACTTTTTGGATTTATTGTATATATTATTATGTATTACATGTGTACCGTATATTGAAATAAATAAAATATTTGCAACACAAACAATGACAGTGCATCTGAAGAGATCAGTGAGAATTTGTGTGAGTCAGTCAATCCAGGAGATGTGCGGTGTGTGTCGATAAAAAGAAGAAAGGCGATGCATGGTGGGATGATGAGATAAAAGAACTTGTGTTGCGTGCCAATACTGTATATTTTTTCCTTTTTTTTAATAAAATTATTTAAGGGTGAATAATTATATAAATATGTTACTTTGTTCTATAAATTTAATGTGTTATGTGTGCTCATAGAAGTCTACGTCATTTTATGTAGAATAATATTAGAAACAATTTGATTTGTATCTTCAAAAAGAAAGCCTAAACTTTGTGGTGACATTATTAATATGATTAATAAAAATGTACTCGGTTTTAAGCACTTATTTATATAATCAGATTATTTATTACTCTACTCGACCTAAGTGAATAAGGGCAGTTTATTAATTTTTGCCTTATAGTTCACTTAATAGATAATATAATTTTTACACACATAAATGTATTAAATTTTACATCATATATGAGGGAATTAGAAATAAAGTTGAATGATAAACGTATTTGAAACAGAATTTAAAATTAAAATGCTTTGATATGATTGATAAAGGATTCTAAAACTCACAAATATGCTTTCAAAATCAATTATCAATTTTGAAATTGGCACTCTTTGTCAGATAATCGTATTCTCGTCACAATGGCGTTTTTGTTTCTAATTCAGACATTCTCATATCATGATCGTATACAGAGTGTCCCAAATGTATACGTCGTTCTTTCGACTCAATGCCAACTCATGACTGACCAGAATATTAAAATATTAACCATTATAAAATCGTTACTTTTAGAGACATTGACACTTTAATGAATTTCGTGAAAATTAACAAATTAAATCAGGTTTTTTAAGTTCCACATCAACGAAATTCTATATTCTAAGATTAAATTTTTTGTCACGCAACTCATAATAGCTCTGCTATTGATAACAGTCCAAAATAAAACTAATGATGCTTTAGTTTTGGACCTCTCGGTAATCCTGTTAAATGATGTCAGTATGTTTTTTATATTTCTCATCTAAAGTATAGTCCATTTACGAGTAGCTCGTTAGTGTAGTGATTAGTGAGTAAAACTAATGACGCTCGCTTAGTGATCTAGTGATCGGTAGTTCGAGCCCTATTCCAGGACACTAGCAAGTTAGTCCTATTTTCATAGCACAAGTATTTATCTTACTCTGAAAATAGTAATATTGTTGATACGGCCCGCATTCCCTGTTCGCATCTCTATTTAAAAGAATAATAAAATAATTATAATTCTGTGATCAATCACCGAAACGAAATACTGTCTATGAATCGATGTAACAACTTATGAACGAGTAAAAAAGCGGAGTGTTATTTCTTGGCATCGAGAATAGGGAGGAGAATAGTTACACGCGAAAGACATCTCCGTTGTATGAAAGAGAAAAGTAAAGCATGGTGTGAAATAAATATGGGTGGGTTTGAGGGATTAAAATTGACTAAGAACTTCTAAAAAGTCTTCCAGGGGTACTCAAAGATGCAGTGTAAAAGCAACAAAGTCAAAAATGGAAGGATATTGAGGAATGAAAATAAATAGAGGAAAGGATTTATTTGAAGAAACGGGATGTTCCTTCTTGGGTGTCGAATGGATATTTGATTGACGGAAATAGTGTGAATGAGAAAACTGTGGTATAAATTATGATAGAAGAGCATTGAATGATACGAATAATTGCAAAGCTTAGGTTAGGTGCAAGGGTAATATTGCTTCCGATTCCTACTTTAAGGGTGGTGGCCAGTAATTATCGTGAAACCACGAGTAATCAAAGTTTAGAGGAAAGCCAAATTTTGATGGATTGGAGTCAGTTATTATGCCTCTGTGTTAAGAAAAGGGTCGCATATGGATAAGCTATCGGACCATTAGCCTCTTGAGCTTTGTTGTCAAAATGTATCGGAGAGTTTTCATAGAAAGAATGTAAATGATGGTAAAATATAATAATGGGGGTGTACAATAGGGTGTACCGTCCATGTATGAGAAAAAAAAAATTTAAGCTACACAACCGCAAGAGGTATCAAAATTTGCGTAATTTTACACAAATTGCGAAAAAGCTAAAATACATAGAATTGTCTGTCATCTTGAGGGTTCTACCGAGCTTTAAAGTTTTGTAAATTTTACGTTGTTATAGAGTTAAATCGTTTGCCTAAAATAATAAAAATATCAAGTTTAAAAGGTATTTTATTTATGAAATTAATAAAACAAATTACAAGAAAATAACGTTAACAAAATAAAGATTATAATCAATGACAAAAACTAAAAATTGTAACTTATTTTTGTGTCCAAAATTTGGCATTTCTGCTTGAGATTGCATCCTGGTTCTAATAAAGCCATATCTAGAAGTAACGTCACTTACACTTTGTGAGGCGTCTATAATATTCTCTAGGACCCGAAATTCTTCTAAGGTCAAGAATAAATGACGAAGGGGTAACTCATTGACATGCAGCATACAAACACACCATTGTAACGGTCTCTCCAAATACTCATCTAAATATTGAATCTCGCCACCTTTCCAATTGGTGTTAGTTGCAGTTCCGTCACATTCAGCTCAAATCACGTCATCTAAATTCCAACCTCAACCCTCTACTAATGTTGTGATCGAAGAAAGAATTCCCTTTGCAGTGCCACGTCTTTCAGTATTGTGTGTCCCAAATAAATAATTGATCCAGGTTGTGCTAAAATTGAGATGTGGTCTTTTAAATTTCTTTGCGGCGGTCTTTTCGTCCATGAAAGTAAATGCTTTTTATAACAATACCTCCAATATCTTTTGAAGCTTCCGGGGTTTAGATACATCTCTGTAGATCTTATTTTTATCAATAACCAGAGTTAAATCTTCAGTAGAAACCAAGCCGACGTCAGCCAAAATCGCAGAAGCAACAGCAGCAGCAGATCGCGTCGTTATACAATGTCATCATCGCGTCGTCAATGATAGATACGGTTTATACCGTATCAATGATAGCATTGAATTTAGCAACTGTTGGCAACGGCAATGTATTCCAATTCGCCCTTGAAGTCGATGATATCTCTGTCGGGGCGTGTTTTTCGGGGATGCCTCTGTTATCGGAAACATTTCTGGGAAAGATTCACGCACTAAATCTTCATCACAATTTGCTGAGACAGAATCGGTTTCTTGAGTAGAACACTACTTTTTTTGACCCTTATTGACTCTTCAATTTGTCTCTGCCGTCGTTGTATTAATCTAGCCGTTTTTTTTTTATTAAAACCGCTTATAAGCATTTTCCTATCATTTATTTGATCCAACAAAAACTTATCTCATTAATGTGAATTTTCTTAGGTTTTAAATACGAACAAGATTCAAATGAAGTGCATTTACAAGCAGAAACGTCAAAAAGCTTCTCAGATGACTAAAAAACATTTCAGTTTATTTTCAAAACTATCATTTTGTTTGCTTTTGTAGTATGTTTTTAAATTGAGATACTTTTCGAAATTGGATTTCACTAATTAAATAACTCGTTCCTTAGTTACAATTGGAATCGAAGTTTTGGTCAAAATATTATTGATCTCTTCGGAAACAATCACATATATATCTGATTTGAGTGGATCATTTCCATTATACTTCAATTTCAGGTCGTTCTTGACAAATAAAATAAATTAAATGACGTCCCTTATAGTTGGTAGCTTCTGATTGTTAAGTTCTTTCTATGGTCCGAACATAGCATAAGTAGTCTGACTACGCCTCGAGCTTCTTATTTAAAAATCACAAAATCCGCTTTTAACACTAACAATCGCACTGGTACTTTTATGCCATAAAAAATATTTTGGCTACGAAGAAAACACTTGCGAGTCAAGTCAAGAAAGTCCTCAAAACAAGTTCAAGCTTTAGGGTATTTGCAGGTTGAAACCTAACAAATTTGAAGTCGCTGGTAACGTGTTGTTGCATGCAAATCAAAACGTCATGTATTTTTTACACCTAAATAGAACAAAAAGTAAATATTTTTTGTATTTAGTTCAGGAGCCAAAATTGAGGATAGCGAAATATCACCATAAAAATGACAATTTTTCAAAACTTTGTAGATCGGTAGAACCCTTAATACATAGTTTTGTTTTATTTTTTAAATTATTTTGGTAATTTACGCTCAATTACACAAGTTTTGAGAGGTCTTGTGTAAAGGTAAGCCAAAATTTTTTTTATTAGGACAGCCTAGTGTACAAAGAGCGTTCATGAATGGTAGAGGATGCATGAATCAGGTTTCCTGACTGCTTCAGATGACGGAAATGTTTTGGTCAGAGAATCAAGAACTTTTTGTACCTTATGGATATGGAAAAGCAAGCGACACAATGATAAGATGAAAGTTATAGAAAGTATTGACTGAATGTGGGGTTGAAATGTTAGCTCTTACAGGAAATTGTATCCCTGTATAAGGGAAGTAGTGCCTGCGTAAGAATAAATCGGGCATTTGTTTCAGGTTTTGATATTACAAAAGGTTTTACACAGGGATGCGTAATGTCACCAAACAACTAAAGGAATCATAATTAGAATAAGAACGGACGGATTCACTATTTCTTACCTACTATATGTGAATGACGCAGTACTTGTAGCTGATAGTGAGGCTGATCTGCAGTGTCTGGAAACCAGGATGTCCGATGTATGCATGGAGAGTGAAGTCAAAAGTAATGGTGTTTGAAAGAAACGAGAGAGTGACTAAATATGATGGACTGGTAAATAATGAATGCTTAGAACAATAAAACGAGTTTTTATATTTTAAAAGTTAGTTTTACAGGAGAGCTAATGCTGAAAAAGTTAATAATGAACACTAATTGATTTATTGGAAGAATATCGAAAAGAGGACAACTACGGCAAATAAGATAAATGGTCCTGAATGCTGCTACGGCCAATAGAAACCTGTCACAAGAAGCAAGATAGTGATTTATAATGAAATTTTGGTGCCAACTATTTTGTATGAAAGTATAGCCGGGAATCGTCAAAGATTAACGAAATTAGACTGAATGAGATGCAAATGCAGTTGCTTAGGCGCATGTTTGTAAAATATCTGTTCAATAGACTGAGGAATGTACAATTAAGAAGCTGATGTAAAGCTGGCTGTAGCTAATAAGCGGGATAAAGAAACAATCGCTGAGATGTTTTCCTACCGATATGGCGCTGAAAGCAGTTTAAGTCAGTGAATGGAGAATTGTAAATGAGCGAGGACAAAATAAAAGGTCCACACATGGATCAGATTTCGGCCCTCGTAGCTCAGTGGCTACTGCATGACACTGGTTTCTCACACCGAGGGTTCCGGGTTCGATTCCCGGTGAGTTCTACATGATTTACTCAAACCTGGGTGTATTGTGACGTATTTTACTTGTGTTATTGCAACTTTAGGCCCATTAAAAATTGTATTTGTTTGTAGTTGTTAAAAGAAGAATGTGAGTGAGGAATCTCCCAAGATATTCACTGAAATAAGTATGCATGACGAAAACGAAGTGAGTAAACTAAAAGTGCCAAAAAAAGCTAAAGCTAAACAAATAAATTAGAATTATAGTGTGGAAGAAGGCACACGTAAATGCTTAAAACTTGAAACAATATTTGTCAATATCAAAATTAATATTAATATTGTAGCTGGTGATTAGTGATTTCGTGGCTTCATTATCACTCGGACTACTACCTTTACCGTTATTATGTCTCTCTATAACGATAAAGGGTCTAAAATAGAATGCGGAAACTATATAATTTATTGATCTTAGTTGGCTTACTCGCAGAAGAATTTTGATAGAACGAGTAAGGTCGGTGACGAAAGGATGGTATCGGACGTGTAATGGGCGTTTGTGGGTGGGAAAACGTGGTTGAAGAGAGTTAGGGTCGGTGATGATATAATGTCCGTGCGTAGTGGATTCCCCAGCCCAGCCGACTGCTCTTGGGATGAGGAGCTGAAGAATTCAATATTATGAATCTGGATGTACAGTTAGTATTGTCAGTTAAACGGAGTGGAAGGTCGTGCTTATTTTTTTTAATAGAGGTTACTTTTTTAAAGTAAGCTAAATGCTTGCGCAATGAAAGAAGGACTAATTAACTGGTTTTCGGAAATGGGGCTCGAATCAGCGACCACTAGATTACTGGGCAAGGGTCTTAACTACTAGACCAATAAGCTGCTTAGATAGTTAGTTGAATTTATTTTTCAGGTACTGAGCTAAGTGAGGATTAAAAAGGACATTATGAAGTAGAGATATAGCATGAATATTTTGGTGTTGTCTGATTTTTAGCCAATGGAAGAAATTGTGAAAAGATGTGATATGATTGGTTTTCTGAGATGGAAAATGTAACGGAACACACGCTTTGAAGGCGTTTGTTGAGATGCTCTACATTGACATCCAGATAACATACACCACCATCACCAATAAGGAGAAGAAGAACTCAATGTGCAATTATTATTTCACAGTGAATCGGAAGAAAGTTCAGAAGTCTGCTTATAGAGTGCAGCGTAGCGCAATATCCAATAAACAGGGTGTCTTGTAGCGAGTAGCAAGTACTTCGTGGAAGTCTTCTTTATTCAGTTTTGAATAGAAAATACTCTTCACACTTTGAGTGAAATGTCAACAGTTACGGAGATAAATGACATCAAAATGTTATCACTACAGTCATTTGTATGGAATATTTAAATTATATTTCCTTTAACACAAGTCAATAAAATGACAAAAAAACATACAAAGAAAATATTTTTCAAATTTCTGCAAGGTTATAATCATTTTGTGTGACTAGTATCAAAGCGAATGAATTTTTAATATTTGATATAAATTACTTTTATGATGGTCTTACGTTCTACAAAAGATAGGCCAAATATTGTAAAAAAAATCCAAACTTTGATGTCGTTAATCTCCGTAACTGCCGAAATTTCACCCAAAGAGTATAGTATAGTAGGAATTTTTCTATTTTTTGATGTTTATAGCGTTAATCTTTAGGTTGGACATAATTATTAATTTGAGAAAACTAAAAAACTTTCTATAAACCACTTTGATATTAAACGTCTGCCAGTTTCGATACAGTACTGTACGAGTACTGTATATGCGTCAGGATGGACGCACAATAACTTCCATTAAGCCATGTATTCACTAGGGGACAAATTATCTCGGAAACATTGCCATGCGCACGGCACTCGAGCGAGCTCACGGGGACATCGGGCTGCGCGTCAGTACCACGTGGTAAGTGAGTGCGCATGCGCTGTATCCGTATCGAATCGTCCCAATAAAAAGTCGGTAAGGATTAAGCCTCGTGAATATTTAAAAACGACAGCAATTTATCGCCTTCTTTGGAACTGTTCCGCCTGGTGAAGTCCACTGTTTTGACTGCCCTTTCATTCTGACTTAAGCAGTCCGAGATTGTCACGCAATTTAGTTTTTGTAACACTGTGAGCAAGTGTGGCACCCGTCTTGCGATCGTGGCCAATTTTGGGTGTAGCATACAATCGAGATGTCAGTCATCTCTCTGCTCTTCTCCCGGTGGTCTGCTAACACGATATCAGCCGACAACATCCTCCAGAGTCACTTGGATCGGACGGCCTGGGGCCCTCTCCATCAAACACGGATATTCAGCTTCCCTTGAAATCATTAAACAAATATTTGACGACAGTCGTCGAAGGTGCATGCTCCTTATGTGCGTCGTGCGACGTCTAGGGATGGGCGTTGAATGGACGGACTAGTTGAAATCAACCGTTGACGTTGCATCGACGCGTCAACGGTTTACGTTGATTGCATGGACTAGTTGAATTCGTAGACGGTGGACGATTTGAGATTCAACGTAATGCAAAGCAACGAGCGAGAGCAAGACAAAACGTCTCCGTTTATTTCTCTCTCATCTCTCGTTGTCGACTTCTAGCAACACCATCTATGGTGTTGCTTGTAGACGCCATAGACGGCTCGATGGGTAATTTCATTTCAACTCTAAAGTACACGATCAAAGAGTGCAGATCTGTGTACACGAACTATGACAGAGATTTGAAATTTGAATGCATGCGTAGGGAGAGATAGGCTTAATAAGCTATTATCTATTATTTTTTACTTGATTTTTTGCAATGTGCACGTGCGATGTTTCGGTGAATTCCCAATTTTACGCTGTATAAAATAAAACAATTCTGTTAAATTATTTTATTTTTTATTGAACTATTATTAATTAACAGGCCGGCTAGATATTTTTCTAAAATCAATATTTTATTCAATCGATCTCGACTTCTTTTATCTACCTGAAAAGTGATGGTAAAATTTAATTATTGTGTAATTTCGTTACTTTTCAACTTTAGCATATAAATGATAAACAAACTTGTAGGGAATAAAATTTTCTATACCTAACTGTGGTCCTTATTCAGGAGTCCAACATTAATTATTATATATGTAATATAATCTTGAATTTAGGTTTAATTAATTTTTATTAAAAATTCCCTATTTTCAACTTTATAGATAAAAAATAAATCTATTATAATTTTGTTTACACCACTTTTTATTGTTTTTTTACATGTTTCGGGAACAATGTTCCTTTTCTCAGATTGAGCCTAAACTAAAGTTGACAAATAATACAGATATATTTATTTATTAATAATGTCACCACAAAGTGAAAGCCTGACTTTGAAAGATGTATTCTTCAATAAATTTCTAGATAACATCTCAAATGTAAAGTATTTTTAATTTATGTATTTATTTATAAATTTATAGATAATAAATAAATGTAGGTAAAGGTTTTTATCATTTTATTTAACTTGATTGAAACGAATGAATTTTTCGTAATCGATTTGAGTTAGTGTAGTGATAGTCCAACGTTTTACAAAAAATAAGTCAGACATATTGAAAAAATTCAAACTTTGATGTCGCATATCTCCATAACTATTGATATTAGGTCATGATAGCTTTCGACTCAAAATCAAGGCAGGAATATAGTCCTGCGAGGTTATTAATGTTTTCCAAATAACCCTGTACTTATGTAATGATGTGTACCTAATATATTTTTTGCACACATTACTGCTTTGTACTTTATATTTTTAATTTTTATACTCATATTTTAATGCTTATACCCGATACTTTCACTGCTTATATATGTAGTTTATATTTATATTTTACTGCTTACACCTGATATTGTTGTGTATACCTATTTCTTTCTTTATTATATATAGAAAGAAGTATATAAAACATATGTAAAAGCCTATAATGTGCGTAAACAAATAAATAATAAAATATTTATTTTTACATATAAGCACAAGTAGCGGTTTTACTTTCCCCGAAACTATATTCCTTCGAACTTCTTTAAATTTTAAAAATTAACGTAATAAAAATAGCCAACGGTTGAGCCGTCGAGCAGCGTCGCGTTGAACCGTAGACAGTTGACCATCGTCCCGATGTTTAGATAGAACGTCCGCGACGTCCGCGTAACGAAGTTGACGCGTCAACTAGTTGACGAATTCAACTAGTGGATCGTCTCGTCGATGGACGGACGTGGACGGTCTCGTTTCGTCGACGGTAAATACGTCGAAGACCCATCCCTAGCGACGTCACTTTGATTTTTCCCGCGCGTCTTCCCTTCCAAAAGGGGGGTCGAGTTGCTGACCGATATTGCTATTTTTAAACGTGCCCACTTAAAGCAGTTCACTAACTCTGTCAAGGGTAAACTTGCCAGGTAATACATTTCCCCTCGCGAATGCGCGCGGGCATATAGGTACACACATACACCAACTTTCTAACTATTGACTATTCGAACTACTATCTAACCTACACATTTATTGTACTTATTCTGTAAATTAGGCTTTCTTGTGATTGGCCACAGGCTTTTTCTAATTAAAGTTATATAACCGAATATGAATGGCTGTAAGAAAACTTATTAACATAAATAAAAAATAACTACTTGATATTGAATTCATGCGGAAGACGAAATTAATTAAAGGTATACAGATTTTTCATTAGTGGCACCATCAGTCGTAAAACACAGCTACCTTTCATGCAGTCCATGTATATTGGAACTAGAGGTCCCTCGTTTAGAATTTAACTTCTTTGTAATTATAATATAATGTAAAATAAGGGTGAATGACATATTATGAGCTGTTGGCGGTGTTGTATGAATTGGCCATTGTAAGTTTAAAACTACAAAATAAAAGTTTAACTAATTTTTTCTTATGGTACTTATCCCACTGCGACTGCGTCAGTTATTTCCTGTGTTTTTCTAATAGAGTTTTGTTCTGTTTATTAATTAATAACTATTAAAAGTGGAGCTGAAGGTGTTGAATGGAATGTTTCCGAAGCTTGTTGGATTTTGCTGTCATTCCTTTATGATTTCTTGACTCCTCATACTAGTACAGATCAAGCTTTAACTTCGTTTTATCAAATGAAATTAGTTTTGGTTATAGTACAGCAGCGCATAAATGATGTTTTTTTTATGATACACCTACTTTAAAAAATCACTTTTAAAAGAATGTCACTAACTGTACCACCGAAACATACTTACTCATCTTAGTTATTGGTCATCCCGGCCAACCACTGTTCTGTATTTATATCGTAGTATATTTTAAGATGACCGCTCAATCAGTTATAACTACCTGATTTTCCAGATGAAATATTAATTGAAAACCACATCAAATAATAGTCATTGGCAGGACGGCCAACTCCAACATCTAATATTGAAGATATTGTTAGACAAGTTTTTAAAAAAAATTTAATCAGTCCATTATTTTTGTTTTTTCGTGCCTGCAACACGTCAATTTAAATTAAAAATAAATGTTAAATAGATTCTGCAGATATCAACAACGATTCGTTTTTTTTCCATTCCTTTATTAAAAAAGCTATGATCAGTAATCAAATTTTATCTATTCATTCATGCAATATAAATAGTTTTATAACCTTTTATGTAACTCTTATTACAGGAAAATTAAAATGAAATCAAATTTTTCGACAAATTATATTCAATCACTGTACCAATCACCCTATAATATGTAGGGGCTAGTCTGTCTTGGGACGTTGTAATAATTAATATCTGAACAAAATTTAAATATAATTTAAACCTAGTCGTGTACTTTTCTAACTGCCACTCCTTGTTGCAGAGATCTCGATACGGCCGATACCGCTTCTTCGGCGCTCATCATGGAGGTGGATACCAGGTTGGAGTACAGCCACCCGGACTTTCTATCTGCGCTGATAAAATGTCCACCTTTAATTATTGAAAGAAGGTTACTGAATAGTGTCATGTCGGCCCTGTACCCCAGCCCGAACTTTCTGCCTGCGCTGGTAAGCTGTCCACCTTTAATTATTGAAAGAAGGATACTGAATAGTGTCATATCAGCCCTGTACCCCAGCCCGAACCTTCTGCATGCGCTGGTAAGCTGTCCACCTTTAAATATTAAACGAAGGATACTGGATAGTGTCATGTTGGACCCGTACCCCAGCCCGGCTGAGCTGGCGTACTTCGCTTCAGCCGTGTACAGCGAGATGGGAGATGAACTCCCCCAGGAACTGAAATTACATGATTGGAAGCTATTGACGACCGCGCGCAACGATGACAGTACCAACGGCTACTTTGGGGCCGCGTTCTACAGCCCCTCTCTGCAGCAGGTGGTCCTGGCCCACAGGGGAACCATCGTGAGCAATTTTGGAGCCTGGTGGACTAATATTAGGGGAGTTGCTTTTAATAACTATACATCTCGTATGAGTTCCGCGGCTACATTTGCCGCGAAGGTGAAGTGCGCCATAGAAGAAGCAAACAAAAGAGACGGCCTCCGCTTTCACCTGTCCATTACGGGGCACTCCCTGGGCGGCTGGCTGGCCCAGGTCAGCGGCTTCAGCGTTAAGTTTCTGCAAACGGAGGGCAAAAAGTTTATCATTATCCCCGACCAGCAGTACGGCCTCCACGCGCACGTCGTAGCTTTTGATAGTCCGGGCTGCAGGGACATGTTGGTGCAACTCATCGACACTAGCGATGTTAGGTACAGTAGTAGACCAGATTACTTACAAAAGTTGGATATATCCAGTTACATGTCTGCGCCCAACAAAATTAACACTTTCGGCTTACATGTGGGCAGCGTCCACAGGGTGATGATTAATGTGTCAACATTTAACTTTTTGGACCGTTTTACTCTTAAATATAATCTTAAAACACATAATATGACTGATTTAAAAGACGCCTTGAAAAGTAACAGAGCAATACACGAAATGGAGGACTGGCCTTTAAGCAAGATCTTGAATACAAAAGAGTTTAAAACTTTCCACGAGAAAGTGACGCACGCGGGTGAATATCACCTGGAGCTTAGTGAATGCGATTCACTCGAAACACGTTATAAATCAAAACACCTTTCTGAATACTCCGCCAGTCTGAGGGTATTCTCAGATGATGAGCTGAAGTTTTTAAAAGTTTGGATAAATTTTAAAAAGGATAGTATACAGATGAATGAGATACAAAGTTTTCTCGATGCGCGTGACTTGGGAACTTGCAATAATTTATTTGGAAATTCTCCTATTCGTATTGAAAACCATACCATAATGTGTGACTCCGAGGAGACATTGGAAATGGTGGTCAAGCGTACTAAGCTGTTGGTGCGCTGGTTCCGCGCAGAGCTGATGGCTGCGGTGCATCAACAGAAGAATGCAAAACTTAAAATGATTTATTCCAACATAAACCTAAAGTTTTTCGATCCCTTGCCTGATGATTTACTTGAATTTAAAATTAACAGTATTGAACTAAAAGTCTTCTTAGAATCTGACCACCACTTCTGGCAAATTAAGACCGAAGACCGTGAGCTGGAAATGATCGGGCTGAACAGTGTTTGCCGTCAATTGTGGGGGATGTCGGCAGTTTCAAATATGTATAAATACCACGAATGTCAAACTTTTCTGCGTTGGAAAGATATAGACAAATTGAGCGAAGATGTTGACATTGCAAACCTCCCAGGGGATTTTACCAACAATAATTTATGGGTGATTGACTGTGACTCGACGTATGTAAATGATCTAATAATTAGACCCTTCTTTGCAAACATTAAAAAGATTATCTTTGTATGTGATCACAAGTTTGCTCCGAGTATTGAGGGTTTCCCGGTTATTAAAAGTTCTTTTATATCATCTGAACTAACAGAGGACTCGCAAAAGAAACTTTTCGAAAAAGAAATGTTGGATATCGGAGGTACAATTTTAAGTATAGCAGATTTTATAGGAGAACAAAACTTCGATAATTTTTCATCAAAAATTGATAGTTTCATAGACTCATCAAATCTTTTAAATATTCTAAAGAGTGATAAATATGTAATAAAAATGAAAAACTCATGCCCCAATTTTATTGAGAGTAGAGCAAATTTTTCTACAATAGAGAGAGGTGTGAGCGTGGACGACTTGGCCAGAATTGCATCACCAGGCGGCCTGCTAGTGGTCAGCGGAGACCATCAAGCAGAGTTGAGGAGCAGACTCACGGAAGCCAGCTCGCGTGCGGCCAGCAGGGTCATTTGGGTGCAGGGGACAGGGTCAGCCGGGGAGGAGGGATTTAAACGAGCCATATTAGATAATAAGAATAAGAAAGATCATAAAGTGTATTGGCTCGAAGCAAACGACCCTCCCACAGCAACCGTTAAACAGATCTATCATAAAAGCTTTTATTTGACAAGGCGATTCCATCGTCAGGTAGTGTTTCGGTTAAAAGATTACGCGTCGCTGAGTAAAAGTGAAGATATATTTATCTTCGAGGGCGCAGCGAGCAAAGAGAGTCTCGCTAGCTCGTTAGAAATTTCCGAATCGGATAGAGACAAATTTATAAAAAATAAAAACATCCTCACAGCAGCCTCGGGCGGGGAACGCAATTACAGAAAGCCAGTACACTGGCTGAAGCTTGAGGAGAAGGGCAACCAGTTTTTGTGGCAAAGCTCGCAGGGGTCGATGAAAGATCTGCGCCCACACTTGATTATCGACACCAGTCACGTGGTTACTGAGGAGGAGCTGGGCGCCTCCAAGCAGAAGGTGGTAATCATCGCAGACGAGCCGGGCATGGGGAAGTCCACCAGCCTGGCCAGTATCACCCGACAGATGCGCACCGCCTGGGTAATATGGGTAAACCTAAAATATTTTAAAAATCGTTCAAACAATACACTCAACGATCTAGAACAGCTAGAACAACTAATAAATGATAGATTGTCGCAAGAGTTGTTGCGATTCTGTTTGCGTAATAAACATGAGAGGCAGCTTTATTGTTTGTTCGATGGATTTGACGAATTAAAAGACGACTCCTCCAAGAAGGCGGTTTTAAAAATGTTGAAATATTTAAAAAATAACACCGAGGCCATCATTTGGGTAACTACGCGGTTCCATGACCAACAGTTTCTCGAGGATGGTCTCTTTACAATCGCTGTGACGTTTGAGAAAATCATAGAGAAGGCACAGCGGGACTATCTGGAGAATTTCTGGCGCTCGCACCTGCTGCTGAAGTCGGAAAGCTGCAAAGACAAGCTTGAAAAGTGCGCGCGAGATGTGTACACTGTAGCTGCAAAAAATCTAGGGGGAGACATCCAGAACTTCATGGGCGTGCCCCTACAGTTGCGCATGTTGGCGGAGGTGTTCCTGCAGCAGGTCGAGGATCACATTACGTCAAACACTGAATTGGAAACTGTTTTTCAAGTGGAGAACATTTTCTCGCTGTATGAGAAATTCATCAAAGGTAAATACAATATTTATTGCAAGGGGAAAATTCAGTTGAATCTTGATGAAGATGATAAAATTTATAAAATTATAACTGCCGAATTTACAAACTTCCATAGAAAGATAGGCTTTCGCACGCTCTTCCCCCAGTCTGCAGAAGAATTCTACGATAACTACGAGAATACTTCCTCCCAACTAGATGCACTGCACAGAGTCGGGCTGGTCCAGTCAGGCGTAGACGGAAGGGAGGTTGAGTTCATCCACCGCACGCTGGCGGAGTACTTCTGCGCCGATCTAATTGTCCATTGGCTCGGTATGGAAATTCGTTGGCCTGATTGGGCCCCCATGGTGAAGCTATTAGTATCGGATATTTTACTGCAGGAATCTAACTACATCATCAGAATGTTCTTGAATAATTTCCTCCAGCTGCAGCCGGCCCCGCTCTCCGCGCTAGAGTACATCGGTGCACATATCGGGAAACTCTGGAGTGATGAATCACAAGAAACTTTAACTAATAAACTGCAGGAAACGGCACTTCACGCAGCCGCTAGGGAAGGTAATGCCGAGATTGCAAAACTTCTGATCGGTGGTTTCGGGATGGAAGAACACCAAAAAGGTTTAAACAATTTCTTAGAGGCTCGTGACAAGGATAAACGTACAGCGCTGCACCATGCAGCTGAACAAGGTCACCTCCCGGTAGGGCGGTTGTTAGCAGAGAAGGGAGCGGATATAAACACGGGAGATAATGATGGTGGGACAGCGCTGCACCATGCAGCCAGGAGGGGACACTTCCCGGTAGTGCGGTGGTTAGCAGAGCAGGGAGCGGATATAAACAAGGGAGATAATGATGGTAAGACAGTGCTGCACCATGCAGCTGTGGGGGGACACCTCCCGGTAGTGCGGTGGTTAGCAGAGCAGGGTGCGGATATAAACAAGGGAGATAATGATGGTAAGACAGTGCTGCACCGTGCAGCTGTGGGGGGACACCTCCCGGTAGTGCGGTGGTTAGCAGAGCAGGGAGCGGATATAAACAAGGGAGATAATGATGGCTGGACAGTGCTGCACCATGCAGCTGTGCAAGGTCACCTCCCGGTAGGGCGGTTGTTAGCAGAGAAGGGAGCGGATATAAACACGGGAGATAATGATGGTGGGACAGCGCTGCACCATGCAGCCAGGAGGGGACACTTCCCGGTAGTGCGGTGGTTAGCAGAGCAGGGAGCGGATATAAACAAGGGAGATAATGATGGTAAGACAGTGCTGCACCATGCAGCTGTGGGGGGACACCTCCCGGTAGTGCGGTGGTTAGCAGAGCAGGGAGCGGATATAAACAAGGGAGATAATGATGGTAAGACAGTGCTGCACCGTGCAGCTCTGGGGGGACACCTCCCGGTAGTGCGGTGGTTAGCAGAGCAGGGAGCGGATATAAACGAGGGAGATAATGTTGGTGGGACAGTGCTGCACCATGCAACCTATATGGGACACCTCTCGATAGTGCGGTGGTTAGCAGAGCAGGGAGCGGATATAAACAAGGGAGATAATTATGGCCGGACAGTGCTGCACCTTGCAGCCCAGAGGGGACACCTCCCGATAGTGCTGTGGTTAGCAGAGCAGGGAGCGGATATAAACAAGGGAGATAATCATGGCCGGACAGTGCTGCACCTTGCAGCCGAGATGGGACACCTCCCGAAAGTGCGGTGGTTAGCAGAGCAGGGAGCGGATATAAACAAGGGAGATAATAATGGCTGGACAGTGCTGCACCTTGCAGCCCAGATGGGACACCTCCCGATAGTGCGGTGGTTAGCAGAGCAGGGAGCGGATATAAACAAGGGAGATAATCATGGCCGGACAGTGCTGCACCATGCAGCCTTGATGGGACACCTCCCGATAGTGCGGTGGTTAGCAGAGCAGGGAGCGGATATAAACAAGGGAGATAATCATGGCCGGACAGTGCTGCACCTTGCAGCCCAGATGGGACACCTCCCGATAGTGCGGTGGTTAGCAGAGCAGGGAGCGGATATAAACAAGGGAGATAATGATGGTAAGATAGCGCTGCTGATGGCAGACATTTAGAAAATACCGAGATAGTGCAGTACTTAAAAATGATAGGTGACAGAAAATATAAATAATATTATCTCCTCAGTGCAAAAATCGGTTTTGACGAAAAAATGTGTAATTTTGTAACTAATATGAAACTGTGCGAAGACCGATTTCCTGTGGATCTGTGTAATTTTATTTTGAATATACATTCTACGTAAAAAGATATTGTGGGAAAACTATATTCTGAGTGAGTCATCGCCCGCCGGGATCCCCCCTGCACCTTGCCATGAAACTAATTCTGTGTTCTGTGTATGAAGCATTATCCCCGAGGCAAGGAAATGTGTATTGCAGGCATTGCGCATTCAGTGGGAAAGACTTTTGTTTTCGCGAAACGCTGCCGACACGGAGGCGGCTGGAAGTGTTAAATCTGCGCCACTCTGTTCTCCGTGCAGAGCTCTACAGAAAGTCCGCGGGGGGACCACTTTATCTCCGGCCGTTTGGGAGGAAACAACACTTTTCGGGTGACCACGCAGATGATTCGCGACTTTTCTCCCGAAAGGTCTCCTGCCTGTCGGTGTCCCGCCCCCGGCCCTGGCCAGTGACGTCACTCGGACCCGCCCCAGAGGGCGCCCCTCTTCAGATGGTAAGTACTGAGAAATGGTTGCTGGGGATTGTTAACACGCAGGGCGGGACAGAGCTAGTCTGCAGGCAGATTCCTGCTTTAATGTTAATTGCTAAATTAAAATGTTCAAGCAACCTTGACCTAATATCGATAGTTATGGAGATATGCTACATCAAAGTTTGCATTTTTTTTTCAATATTTCTGACTTATTTTTGTAAAATGTTGGACCATCATTGCAGTAACTTATACTGAATGTGCAAAGTTCTAATTGGAATTTCTGCAGGGCTGTTATCATTTTATTTAACTTGTATTGAAACGAATGAATTTTTCGCGATCGAAATAAATAAAGTTACTGTTAGTTAGTATGGTTTAACGTTTTGTAAAAATGAGTCAGAAATATTTAAAAAAAGTGAAATTTGATATTGCATTTCTCCGAAACTATTGATATTAGGTCGTGGTTGCTTGAACTATTTCGACTCATAATCCAATCTCAGTATCCACCTGTAAAGTATTGTGGACTAGCTCTGTTACACCTTGTTTAAGTGACTACCGGTCCGCACCCGGCTTTGCCTGGGATTCAGTTTAAAAGAAGTTGGTGGGGGAAGGTTCCATTGTTTCTCAAAACTTCAAAGTAATAAGTTTGCAAACTTGGGTCAGATCTGTCAAACGGTGTAGATTTGTGTAGAGAATATATGAAGGGTGGGGGTTATGTAATGGGGGGAGAATGTGGTCAGTGTTTTAACCTGTATCTTAATGAATAATTATGCGAAATCTGTTTCAGACCTTAAACGGAATAGATTGTAAAGATAGGATATCGGTGGGAGGAGATGATTAAAATGGGGGGGGCTTTTATTTACCTACACGCAGTAGTAAAGAATAAGTGTGCAAAATTTGGGTAAGATTTTTCAAACAGTGTAGATTTGAATAGAGAAGAAACAGAAACAGAGTTTTATAGGTAAAGATAATCCCAAATTATAATAATTTCGTTGTCTGTTCGTCTCTCTGTCCCCGTAACATTGTGTAACCTCCGTAACTTCTTTTATAAAAACATTTTTTTTCTTTGTGAATAATTAAATACTTATATTTTAAGAACCAACATATAAAAGTACCATCATTTTTGACGGGTTAGGTACAGCTGGTACACTCGTATATGTATACAGGGTTATTTGGAAAACATTAATAACCTCACAGGACTATATTCCTGCCTTGATTATGAGTCGAAAATGTTCAAGCTATTATGAACTTATATCGATAGTGATAGAGATATGCGACATCAAAGTGTGTATTTTCTTTTTCAATATTTCTGACTTATTTTTTGATTTATTTTCTGACTTATTTGTTGTACTATCATTACAGTAACTTATATCTAATATGAAAAATTCAATTCCTTTAATATAAGTCAAATAAAATAATAAAAACCTTTAAATTCCAATTGGAAATTTTTCAGCTTCGATTACTAATTTTTCAATAGATTCAACATACCGACAAGTAACTAAATACTAAAGACCCGATCTAACATTATACGAGTTATAATATTATGCCTGGGATTTCTTTGAACCCATTTGTTCGCAAACGTCTTATACTAAGTTCACAGCCACAAATATGATGTTTTTTGCATAATTTTTTTTTTATAAATAATATTTTCAAATAAATATTTGCCGGCACTGTAATCCCGGTATTCAGACTAGCTTCAGCACCGGTACCAGAAAAGACCGCGATCAGGAAACATAATGGACAGCGATATTATAATCCCATCGCACTTATTCTCTGCAATGCCCAGCTGAAAAGATATTTATTATTGTTTTCAGACCACCACACTGCACAGCCGAGCATCCGTCCCACTAGTAGTCATCAGCCAGCCACCTTCAGCTGTAAGTTTATTGCTTTATAATTTATTCAGAATATAAGCAGAGAAGTCTAAGAGTTTCTGCGAATCCCTCATTCAACTCATAATATTCTGACCCTCCACTACATGCCATATTTAAAGTAACCTGCCCTTCATCCCTGGCGTTCATTCTGCCGTTAATGGACCACGAAATTTCCTGCACTTTCGATACCGTCTAGTTGTTGAGATTTGTTTTGTTATTTTTCAGATAATCTAAGCTTTGCAAGACCCTCCTCTCAGCAGTCCTCGAGCGGAGACCCAGACTCGTCCACCTTGAGATGTGAGTTGATTGTTTTAGTTTTATGTGGCGAGGAATGAAAACTAGATACGGTTGCCTTTTGAAATTTACATCACAATCTGTGAAGTGTGGTAGCACGGTGTTTTTGTTTTTTTTTATAACTTATATGTACAAGAAATAGAATAATGATACACGATATACAGATAGGTATGTGAGAATTACAAGTTAAACCAAAGAATGTGAATCTAAGAATGTGTGAGGAAAATGAGGTGATGACAAAGCTAATTATATGAAATTGTTTACCATTGTTATTCCATATATAGGTGTATGTTATTGTCATCCATACGTCCATGCATATTTGTAAATAAGGTTTCTCCCTCCTCATCCTTGCACCCGGTTGACAGTAAATAGGTTTTGTGTGGTCGCCTCCCCGTACTGCTTGCACCCGTATGAGTTTAAGTAGTGTGAAGAATATGACCACTTTAGCATAAAATAGATGCCCAATTGGGTGGCGAAAGTGTAAAGCCTATATGGGAACTATTGCTCATAAAACGGCCCTGAGTACGTGCTGGGTCCCTCTTCACTATAACGTATATGTATATGTGTGTATGAATGGATGTTTGGAGCGACAAAGACGTCTCGAGACTGAGTAAAACGTACATTATTCCCACATCTGCATATAAAAAATGCTAGCAGCAGACGATTAGGTGTAACTTGCGTTTTAAAAATTGGAACGAATATGAGCCAACGGCATTTTGCATTCGTTATAACAGTCACCCTTCTGAATGTAATAAATAAATTATTGCTATGATTAACTTCTTAGATCCGCCACAAAACCACAATATCTTTGTACTTTAATTATAACATTTTGGAACTTGTTTTAATAAATATCCATAACTAGGAACTATCTAAAGCAATACAACCCTTCCGTACGATAGACCCACATCATCCTCCTCCATCATTTTATTTGAAGTAGGTACTACGGTGTCTCTTCTAGTAATGACCTTAGAAATATGGTCTAATCTAATTTCAGCGGTTTTTAAATTGCGAAAATTTAAACAAAATTACAGTAAAATTTCATGATATTTTGGATTTCGTTGTTGAAATATTTGTTCCCCATTCAAAGAAGTATTACAGTACCTACCTATCCTAAGTCAAAATACTATGTAAAAAATATATTTAAAAAAAGATTGCACTAAAAATTACATACAATGTGGATGATCTGATTATGAAAGAATCATGATGTAATGTAATGATGTAATCTCAAATATATGATGTTTGTGTAAAAGAAAAACTAAAATGTTTCATATTGATTTTGCTGTTGAAAGCCAAATTAAAGTAAATATAAATAAATGCTAGCAATTTGCAAATTCTCTAATATATTTTCGAAGCATGCTCTATGATATGTTAAGAGTATTTAATGGACAGCAAAACAATAATCCCACTGCACTTATTCTCTATGACTTTCAGTTGATAAGATATTCATAATTGTTTCAGAACACCACGCCGCACAGCCCGAGCATCCGCCAATAGTCCTCAGCCAGCCACCTTCAGCTGTAAGTTTATCACTTTAAAAATTATCCAGGATATAAACTGAAATGTCTAAGATTTTACTGGAAAAAAATAAATTCACATATCCTCTGATTAATTATCGACGAATCCTTTATCAAATTTAAAGGATTTTTAATGGATATTAACATTAAATCCCATCCAACTTCATCTCTACATGGTCAAATTGAAAAGACATTCATCGTTGTTTACAGAAAACCACACTGCAAAGACCCAAGCATCCGCCCCACATCTCTGCGCCACTAGTAGTCCTCAGCCAGCCTTCCTTCAGCTGTAAGTTTAATCATTTAAAATTTGTCCAGAATACAATAAGAAACGTCTTAAATTTTATTTAGAATTAAATAAATTCTGCTACCTCACAAATTCTCTGATTAACAATCGACACATTCTCCATCATATTTTAAGCGTTTTTAATTGAAAGCAACATTTAAATTCCGTTGTACTTCTTAATCTCTGCACTGTCCACTTGAGAAGATAATTATTGTTGTTAACAGAAGACCGTACTGCCCAGCTCCAAGCATCCGCCCACTTCTCTGCGCCACTAGTAGTCCTCAGCCAGTCTACCTTCAGCTGTAAGTTCATCACTTTAAAATTTATCCAGAATACAATCAGAAATGTTTAAGAGTTTCTTTGGAGTTAAATACATTGTGTTAATTCGCAAATTGTCTAATTTATTATCGACACATCCTCTATCACATTTTAAGTGTTTTTAATGGAAAGCAACATTATAATCAGTTCAGGTTCAGTTTCAGTTGAAAAGATATTCATTTTTGTTTACAGAAGATCATACTGCCCAGCTCCAAGCATCCACCTACTTCTCTGCGCCACTAGTAGTCCTCAGCCAGTCTACCTTCAGCTGTAAGTATATCACTTTTAAATTTATCTAAAATACAATCAGAAATGTTTAAGATTTTCTTTGGAGTTAAATACATTGTGTTAATTCGCAAATTGTTTAATTTATTATCGACACATTCTCCATCATATTTTAAGTGTTTTTAATTGATAGTAACATTTAAATTCCATCGTACTTCTCAATCTCTGCACTGTCCAATTGAAAAGATAATTATTGTTGTTAACAGAACGTACTGCCAGCTACAAGCATCCGCCCCACTTCTCTGCGCCGATAGTAGTCCTCAGCCAGCCTACCTTCAGCTGTAAGTTTATCACTTTAAAATTTATCCAGAATACAATCGGAAATGTCTAAGATTATCTGATTTATTATCGACCAATCTCTACCATATTTAAAGTGTTTTTAACGGGAAGCAACATTATAATCCCTCCGTACATACTCTCTGCAGGGTTCAGGTGAAAAGATATTCATTGATGTTTACAGAAGACCATACTGCCCAGCTCCAAGCATCCGCCCACTTCTCTGCGCCACTAGTAGTCCTCAGCCAGCCTACCTTCAGCTGTAAGTTTATCACTTTAAAATTTATCCAGAATACAATCAGAATTGTCTAAGATTTTATTTGGAGAAAACTACATTCTGTTAATTCGCAAATTGTCTGATTTATTATTAACCAATCTCTACCACATTTTAAGTGTTTTTAACGGAAAGCAACATTATAATCCCACCGTACATACTCTCTGCAGGGTCCAGTTTAAAATATATTCATTTTTGTTTACAGAAGACCATACTGCCCAGCTCCAAGCATCCGTCCAACTTCTCTGCGCCACTACTAGTCCTCAGCCAGCCTACCTTCTGCTGTAAGTTTATCACTTAAAAATTTATCCAGAATACAATCAGAAATGCCTATGATTTTTTTTGGAACTAAATAAATTCTGTTGATTTGCAAATTGTTTGATTTATTATCGACACATTCTCTACCATAGTTTAAGTATTTTAAATGGATATTAACATTAAAACCCATCCAACTTCATCTCTGCATGGTCAAATTGAAAAGACATTCATTGTTTTTTACAGAAAACCACACTGCAAAGACCCAAGCATCCGCCCCACTTCTCTGCGCCACTAGTAGTCCTCAGCCAGCCTTCCTTCAGCTGTAAGTTTATCACTTTAAAATTTATCCAGATTACAATCAGAAATGTCTAAAATTTTCTTTGGAGTTAAATAAATTCTGTTAGATCGCAAATGGTCTGATTTATTATCGACCAATCTCTACCATATTTAAAGTGTTTTTAACGGAAAGCAACATTATAATCCCACCGTACATACTCTCTGCAGGGTCCAGTTTAACATATATTCATTTTTGTTTACAGAAGACCATACTACCCAGCTCCAAGCATCCGTCCAACTTCTCTGCGCCACTAGTAGTCCTCAGCCAGTCTACCTTCAGCTGTAAGTTCATCACTTTAAAATTTATCCAGAATACAATCAGAAATGTTTAAGAGTTTCTTTGGAGTTAAATACTTTCTGTTAATTCGCAAATTGTCTAATTTATTATCGACACATCCTCTATCACATTTTAAGTGTTTTTAACGGAAAACAACATTATAATCCCTCCGTACATACTCTCTGCAGGATTCAGGTGAAAAGATATTCATTGATTTTTACAGAAGACCATACTGCCCAGCTTCAAGCGTCCGCCGCACTTCTCCGCATCACTAGTAGTCCCAGCCAGTCTACCTTCAGCTGTAAGTATATCACTTTTAAATTTATCTAAAATACAATCAGAAATGTTTAAGATTTTCTTTGGAGTTAAATACATTGTGCTAATTTGCAAATTGTCTAATTTATTATCGACACATCCTCTATCACATTTTAAGTGTTTTTAACGGAAAGCAACATTATAATCAGTTCAGGTTCAGTTTCAGTTGAAAAGATATTCATTTTTGTTTACAGAAGATCATACTGCCCAGCTCCAAGCATCCGCCTACTTCTCTGCGCCACTAGTAGTCCTCAGCCAGTCTACCTTCAGCTGTAAGTTTATCACTTTAAAATTTATCCAGAATTCAATCAGAAACGTTTAAGATTTTATTTGGAGAAAACTACATTCTGTTAATTCGCAAATTGTCTGATTTATTATCAACCAATCTCTACCATATTTAAAGTGTTTTTAACGGAAAGCAACATTATAATCCCACCGTACATACTCTCTGCAGGGTCCAGTTTAAAAGATATTCATTGTTGTTTACAGAAGACCATACTGCCCAGCTCCAAGCATCCGCCCACTTCTCTGCGCCACTAGTAGTCCTCAGCCAGTCTACCTTCAGCTGTAAGTTCATCACTTTAAAATTTATCCAGAATACAATCAGAAATGTTTAAGAGTTTCTTTGGAGTTAAATACTTTCTGTTAATTCGAAAATTGTTTAATTTATTATCGACACATCCTCTAACACATTTTAAGTGTTTTTCATGGAAAGCAACATTATAATCAGTTCAGGTTCAGTTTCAGTTGAAAAGATATTCATTATTGTTTACAGAAGATCATACTGCCCAGCTCCAAGCATCCGCCTACTTCTCTGCGCCACTAGTAGTCCTCAGCCAGTCTACCTTCAGCTGTAAGTTTATTACGTTAAAATTTATCCAGAATTCAATCAGAAACGTTTAAGATTTTATTTGGAGAAAACTACATTCTGTTAATTCGCAAATTGTCTGATTTATTATCAACCAATCTCTACCATATTTAAAGTGTTTTTAACGGAAAGCAACATTATAATCCCTCCGTACATACTCTCTGCAGGGTTCAGGTGAAAAGATATTCATTGATGTTTACAGAAGACCATACTGCCCAGCTCCAAGCATCCGCCCACTTCTCTGCGCCACTAGTAGTCCTCAGCCAGCCTACCTTCAGCTGTAAGTTTATCACTTTAAAATTTATCCAGAATACAATCAGAAATGTTTAAGAGTTTCTTTGGAGTTAAATACTTTCTGTTAATTCGCAAATTGTTTGATTTATTATCGACACATTCTCTACCATATTTTAAGTATTTTAAATGGATATTAACATTAAATCCCATCCAACTTCATCTCTGCATGGTCAAATTGAAAAAACATTCATCGTTTTTTACAGAAAACCGCACTGCAAAGAACCAAGCATCCGCCCCACTTCTCTGCGCCACTAGTAGTCCTCAGCTAGCCTACCTTCAGCTGTAAGTTTATCACCTTAAAATTTATCCAGAATACAATCAGAAATGTCTAAAATTTTCTTTGGAGTTAAATAAATTCTGTTAGATCGCAAATGGTCTGATTTATTATCGACCAATCTCTACCATATTTAAAGTATTTTTAACGGAAAGCAACATTATAATCCCACCGTACATACTCTCTGCAGGGTCCAGTTTAAAATATATTCATTTTTGTTTACAGAAGACCATACTGCCCAGCTCCAAGCATCCGCCCCACTTCTCTGCGCCGATAGTAGTCCTCAGCCAGCCTACCTTCAGCTGTAAGTTTATCACTTTAAAATTTATCCAGAATACAATCGGAAATGTCTAAGATTATCTGATTTATTATCGACCAATCTCTACCATATTTAAAGTGTTTTTAACGGGAAGCAACATTATAATCCCTCCGTACATACTCTCTGCAGGGTTCAGGTGAAAAGATATTCATTGATGTTTACAGAAGACCATACTGCCCAGCTCCAAGCATCCGCCCACTTCTCTGCGCCACTAGTAGTCCTCAGCCAGTCTACCTTCAGCTGTAAGTTTATCACTTTAAAATTTATCCAGAATTCAATCAGAAACATTTAAGATTTTATTTGGAGAAAACTACATTCTGTTAATTCGCAAATTGTCTGATTTATTATCAACCAATCTCTACCATATTTAAAGTGTTTTCAACGGAAAGCAACATTATAATCCCACCGTACATACTCTCTGCAGGATCCAGTTTAAAATGTATTCATTTTTGTTTACAGAAGACCATACTGCCCAGCTCCAAGCATCCGTCCAACTTCTCTGCGCCACTAGTAGTCCTCAGCCAGTCTACCTTCAGCTGTAAGTTTATCACTCCTCAGCCAGCCTACCTTCAGCTGTAAGTTTATCACTTTAAAATTTATCCAGAATACAATCGGAAATGTCTAAGATTATCTGATTTATAATCGACCAATCTCTACCATATTTAAAGTGTTTTTAACGGGAAGCAACATTATAATCCCTCCGTACATACTCTCTGCAGGGTTCAGGTGAAAAGATATTCATTGATGTTTACAGAAGACCATACTGCCCAGCTCCAAGCATCCGTCCACTTCTCTGCGCCACTAGTAGTCCTCAGCCAGCCTACGTAAGCTGTAAGTTTATCACTTTAAAATTTATCCAGAATTCAATCAGAAACGTTTAAGATTTTATTTGGAGAAAACTACATTCTGTTAATTCGCAATTTGTCTGATTTATTATCAACCAATCTCTACCATATTTAAAGTGTTTTCAACGGAAAGCAACATTATAATCCCTCCGTACATACTCTCTGCAGGGTTCAGGTGAAAAGATATTCATTGATGTTACAGAAGACCATACTGCCCAGCTCCAAGCATCTGCCCACTTCTCTGCGCCACTAGTAGTCCTCAGCCAGCCTACCTTCAGCTGTAAGTTTATCACTTTAAAATTTGTCCAGAATACAATCAGAAATGTCTAAGATTATCTGATTTATTATCAACCAATCTCTACCATATTTTAATTGTTTTTAATGGAGAGCAACATTAAAAGCCCATCGTTATTACTCTCTGCAGGGTCCAGTTGATAAGATATTTATTGTTGCTTACAGAACACCAAACTGCCCAGCTCCAAGCATCCGCCCCACTTCTCTGCGCCACTAGTAGTCCTCAGCCAGCCTACCGTCAGCTGCAAGTTTATCACTTAATAAAATTTGTTCAGAATATATAACCAGAGGTGTTAGCGTTTCCTGGGAACCTCTTATTCAACTCGTTATATTTCGATTCTCCACTACGTTTCATATTCAAAATGATTTTTCCTATACATTTCACTTTTACTTGCACTGTCTATGAAGTCCAGTTGTTGAGATATGTTGTGTTTTTTTTCCAGATAATCTGAGCTTCACGTGATCCTTTTGTCAGTAGTTCTTGAGGAGAGACCCAGACTCGTCTATTTTGAGACGTAAGTTGCTTGTTTTATTTTTATATGGCGAGGAATTAAAACTGGATGCGGTTGCCCTTCGAAATTTAATGCACCATCTGTGATGGATGATGTATGGCACTCGACATCTGTAAACATACGCACTGAATATAGCAGCCGAGTTGGGACACCTCCCGGTGGTGCAGTACTAAGCAGAGAAGGGAGGGGATATTAACTCTGGATATGATTATGGCCAAATCGCTCTATTTCCTTCTTCTTCTGAAAAACGTTGGACAATCGTAGGAGTGACTAATTGCGAAATTCGTAAGTTATACATTTTAAATTAAATTAAATTAAAGTCAAGTAAAATGAAAAAACAAACCTTCAAGAAAAATTACTATCCTTCTTGTCGGTTTTAAAGATGTTAAATTAACACTTCTTAATATTCACTAAATTCACTGACAGATATTTGTTTTTTTTTAATGAATTTGTCATAAATTTTTTAAATGAATTTTTGTAATAAATTTGAATCATAAATTTTACTAGATCAACCTAATTGTACGTTTTGACAGTTTTTAGAAATTCGGAGGATCAAAGAGCCACAACATTCGCGAGATGAAATATTAAAATTCGTCTTTCCGCGTTCCGGCAGGCAGGGGCGCTCCTGGGGGAGTCAGCCCCTTTGCGGCACCCACCCATTTGACTTTAAAAGTGATACAAAACTTGTGCCTAGACTATATGACTGTGACTAATAAAGACTAGATGTAGACACAATGTTTAATAATAAGGAGCCGTTTCCTCACAAATTAAATTCTTATTTCTCTTTCTCAGAGAACTGAGTACGTCACACATAGATTTTTTCTGATTATTCTTACCTTTTATGTTAGAAGAGTTACTTCGAAAACTTGTATCTTAAAAATTGGTCTCGATGTCGAGACATGGCGCTGGGATGTGTGCAGTGCTGCACGAGGTACGTGTGACACGCCTCCAGCCGCGGGAGGAACATTCTGATAAAACATTAGATATGGCGCAGGCGCAAAGGTGCCAGTGCAGTTATAGTCATATGCATCGTAGTCAGTTGCGACTGCTGAGCTTGGCCGCTGCTTCCAATGGTCAAGCTTCAAATCAGTCAATGAGGGGAACTTTCTGTAAGAACCATAAAGAATATTCAACTCATTTCACGACACTAAGCACAATAATAAATGAGTTGAAATTTGAATTGGCAATTTTTAAATCACTCTCTTCAGTAGTTGACATATTTTCTGGATATACGCTACTTTAGTAGGAAGTGTCTATAGGTCTATGGATGTAGAAGTTCTCTAAAGGCAGATAAGATTCGCGCAAATTTTGTGAGCGAAACAATAGGAGATAAAATTAAAGTCGCAATAATGACGTCGTATTAGACTCATTATTCCGATTTTACTTCACGTCACGGGTTGTATAGCTGTGTGGAACTGAGAGTGAGCAGTTCCGAGGAAGGGTGGGGTCTTTCAGCGGCAGATACCTAGCGACGGGCGAGCCCTGGAGCGCCCTGCAGCGGACCAGCCCCCAGCCGGCCCCCAGACCTCGAGGAGCTGAGTAAGTATATTTCCTCTTCTGTACCCTCCCTTTACCCTCGGCCGAGCAGAGGGATCGAGCCCTCCACCTCTCACCCGCCAAGCGTTGTGTTGGAATTGTTAGCGTGGAAGGGACAAGCTTGTGAAGCGGCTGACCATCAGAGATAGCCGTTACAACCGCTGCATATTAATAGTCAACGCCATTAAATCGATGCTCGCTTTTTTCTTAAAGTGTTGCCTCCCGATTGCAGGCGGTCATCTGAACCCGTTAGGATAATTATCCTTTTCTTCGTTTCATTTGGTAGCCTGACATTGTACTAACCTAGAGATATTTGTTCGCAGCAGTTGCCGACGGAAGCTGAGAAGACCCGGAGTGTCAAGGAGCTTCTTCGTACTGACCCTCCCAGGTCAGACCTCTTCTTGAACCGAGCTCAAATGGAGATGTTCGACTGTAGCCTTCAATTCGCTTCCATATTATATAAGCGGACATAGATTGTGATCACTTTTAGTAGAGTATGTTTTAAAAATATGAATCTTAAAATTTATCAATATTGATAGAGTCCATTCCATCTAAATCATTTATCTGTTCTATTTCTGTTAATTTTTGTGTTTATTTGTAAGCCAGTGATTTTTTTATATTTTCTTACACCGTTTGATCGGCCACTAGACCAAATGTTTAACTTGTGTATTTTTATGTGACCATCGGTGTCGCTAGTTTTATGTATACTGGACCGAGTGATTTGTCAAAAATGTTAATTGTTTTAATAAATAATAGTTTTAATTCTTTAATAATAGCAATATATATTACCTAGGATTTACAGATGTTTTTACATTAGTTACTAATTTTTCTGTATTTATTTTCTTTTTTTGTTTGTTTAAACTTCTAATTTTTATTTTTATTATACATTATATTCTGGTGAAGGGACCATTGAAATATTAAAATTATTCAATAAATGGTGGTTTTATTATAAAAGGTGTTTCTTTTCATTAATAACATTTTAAATATTGAAACCAAGTTCACAGCCATTTAGATTTATTCATATTTTTTGTAAAAAAATATGAATAAATCTAGAGATAAGCGACATAATACATGAATATTATAAATTCATTTAAATTGATTGAAACTTTGCAAAAATTGTAGTTCAAATTAATGTATTTTTACATATTTGTAATGTATTTAACATATCCAATATAGATAATATACAATATGATGAAAAGAATTTCATTTGAATGACTGAAATTTTCAACAATTTAATAAATGTAGGTATTTAAAAACCAACAAGTGTTTTTATTTATATCCTTTTTTTTTATTTGTTAAAATAATTGATAATATACAGTTGAATATATTTATAAAAGAAAACCCCACTATGTGGGAGACCGCTGGTCAGTAGGTTTTCAATGTGAGGTAACTTTTGTTGCAACAATAACGTAACAAAATCACTTCGGTAAGAAATCAGCGCCATCTTTTTTTTGGCGAACTAATTTCCCATATCAAACTTGGATTTATTAATTGTGATAGATTAATTGATTAAATAGTGAATCTGATAATTGATTCATGTATTGTCATCGTGTGTTGTCATGTTCAGCTCGACTGGACATTCGGAAGCAGGTGAAACATCGATTTTACGTCTCCGTCCAGATAAACAGACAAACAGGTGAAGCTAATATAAGCGCGGTAAAATAGACAAACTATCCAGAGAACGAAAAGAAAGAAAAAAAGTTTTTTCCTTGCTATTGTTTAACTCTTTGTCTGTTTGTTTGATTGTTTATTGTAGTGAAATACATTATTAAACAATTTTAGACATGGTTTCTTCATTATTTCGATTAAAATTAATAATTTTCCATTATTATTGGACATTAAAATGCCTATGTAGCTTCGAAATTTATCAATAAACAAGTGGATCAAAATAATTTATGAAGACTTGTAAGCGCTTGTAAGTCTCTGAAGCTTTTAATATGGGCAACAGTTGCACCGCGAGAAGGAGAAGGAATGGCGCAGGGAGGTACCTACCTGTATTGCGCATCAAAACGCTGAACCCGCGGCATGATTATGTTGAACGTTATTTTTGTCAAACCGTTTTTTTCTAAACCAAAGTTACCCTGTGATATTAGAAATCTAAATTCAACATAACCCTCATATATCGAATTGTATATTTTGTTCCGATGCCTGGTGGCAATCAGCCGACTAAAATTAATAAAATTGAAATCGTAACATTTTTTCATTCGAATATGTATTTATAAATCTCGAAGCTACGTAGGCACTTTTTATGTTCAATAATAATAATGGATAATTATTATTAATTTAGCTCTGGCTAGTCGGGAAGTTGTTAAAAATCAACTATATGATTCGAGCTTAACAATCATACAAACAAACAGACAAAGAGAGTTAAATCACATATGTAATAAGAAGAATTCCACGAATAATCAGAGATGTATTCCTTCTGTTGAGACTAAATTGCTTATACATAATACATACATATATTAGTACCAGTGCTGTAAGTTCAAAAATACTGCCACAGGTAAAGGAATAAATAATATCACATTTCAGTCCACTTCACCACTCCTAGAGCTGTTCGGCGAAAAAAATACCCTTCCCTGCCGCGCGCCCCCCTGACCCCCTGACCTACCCAATTAGATTGATAAATTTTGTATTTAAGTTAGTTATTATCTATACCTGATGATGAGAGGGACTGCTCCTCTCCAAACTATAGTTGTAATTTAATAGCTCATACTGTGTGTGTGTATCACAAAGTAAAGTAAAACATATTTTAAATTATAATGTTGCACCACGAAGTATCTGCCAAATCTTTCAATGATATGAAAAAGTTTTCAATCATATTATCTCATTTAATATGATTAAACCCAAAATATTTTCTGTAGATGTACAATAAAGCAGACAAGAAGTATGGGTATTATGATATTTGATTTAGGGGGATTTCGGCAGATAGGAGGTAATACAGGTACAAAAAAATGTGTACCAGGAAGTTACCGGGAAATATTGTTAAATAGTGGCCCGAATAAAATATATCTAATTCAGAATTGCTACTATAACGTAAATGATATGATTATTTATGGAACTTCACAGCGTCTGACGGAAGAAATGCCCCACGAAAAGCATCTCTAATCATTAATTATCTTTTTTTTTTTCGGAATTCGTGTCACATCAATATTCTTACTATGTATGTATTTTCAAATTAAGCACGCTTGTGCTATGAAAATAGGACTAACTTACTTGTCTGGAGTGAGATTTGAAACTGCGACCTTTGGATCACGAGGCGAGAGTCCTAACCACAAGACCAACTAGCTACTCGTTATTAATTACTTAATTAATACTAATTACTATAAAGTTGTACTGAAAGATTACTAGTATTCGTCAGATTGGATTTAAGTAAGTTGTTTTTCAGCTGTTGATGGGGTTAGATAACTAATTGTTGTGTATTTTTTTATTATATTATGCTTTTCTAAGCTTCTACTATTGCTTTCTACTTTATATTATTTTTGTTGAATTTTTTATTATACTATGCTTTCTTTAGCTTTTGCTATATATTTGCTCTTTACTTTATATTATATTTATCTTTTAGTATTGTGCTACTGCTATGTATTTAGTTTTCACTTTATACAAGGTGTACTAGAGCTAACAGCAGAAACTTGGGCGGTAGATTCCTGCCTATGCTATGAGTCTAAAATGTTCAAGCAACCATGACCTAATATCAATAGTTATGGAGATAAGCAATATCAAACTTTGCTTTTTTTTATCAATATAGCTGACATATTTTTTGCAAAAAGTTGAACTATCATTACACTAACTTACATTGGTTATGAAAAATTCATTTTCTTCGATACAACTTAAATAAAATGATAAAAAACTTTAAAAAAAAAGCTTTTTTTCAATTTTTGCAAGGTTTTTATCATTTTATTCAACTTGTATGAAAGCGAAAGAATTTTTCATAATCAGTAAGAAAAGACCAAACCACATGCACAGCTATGGACTTGACGGCATGAACAGTTTTAACATGCTGGTTGTTTTGACTGTAGATCGACGGGACGTTGGCCTCTACAAATTCAATGTACTTTTTAAAGAATATACCACATCCTTTAATAGCATTGTAGAATTACATGTTTTGTTTAGATCATTAGAACATTGGATTTTTTTTTTAATAAATAAATTTAATTTTAGAAAAATATGTTTATTTATTTATTTTGATGACATTCTAAAATCACAATTACAATCACAATCTTAAAACCGCAGTGAGTATATTAATAAATAATACGTATAGAAACCTTTTTGTGAAATAAAAATTTCCATAAAGACATACTTTTCATTAACACTAGAACCGCCACCGACCCAATTACGCCCCACCGACACTTTGGATCACCTCGAACTTGTTTGTTTTTTATTTAGGATCATTAAACTTCTTGAATCTTACTCAAATGGTGTATTTTAATAATTTAGAATACTTTCATCTTCGTAATTATCATGAGTTTTGAAAAAAAAAGATTTATTTAGAGCCGCCGCCGGGTCAATTATTTTGTCCCGCCGAACTTAGTTAGCTGTAGAGCTGACGCGCTTGTAGTTATAGATTGGGCGGTCTAGCCGCATGCAGAGTTAGTTTTTTCGATTCCATCACCCGGAGTATCGTAATGGAACCGAAAAAAAAATCGTACATTTGAATACCAAAATGTCTTTAAAAATCGTGGGGACCAATCCCGCACGCAGAGCGCAACGTGACGAAACATGTCTAAACGTGACACCTGATGATATCTAAGAAAATGATTCAACATATTATTTATTTATTTATTTAACGCCCTTATGGCAAAAAAGAGTGCCAAAAAAGACGAAGCCAGCAACTACAGATCTATAGCAAACCTCACTGTATTTAGTAAAATATTTGAAAAAGTAATACACAAAAGACTACTCGAACACTTGAATAAACTCAACATACTGACGAAAACACAGCACGGCATTCAAGAAAAAAGGGAACCACAACAGCCATGATAAACTTATTAAATTACTTACAGACAAAAATTGACGAAGGAAAAAGCGTGATCGGACTTATTTTCGATTTTAAAAAAACATTTGACACGGTACATCTGACTACCCTAGTCAACAAATTATCAAAAATCGGAATCACTGGCAACGTCCTAAACATTTTCGACAGCTACCTAAAAGACAGAAAGCAATACACCACACTACACGAAACCAAAAGTACATATATGTATGTCAGCTATGGTGTCCCACAGGGATCAATCCTAGGACCATTACTCTATATAATATACATAAACGACCTGGAGCAGCTAAATATTAGAGGCAAAATAATACTCTATGCGGACGACCTCTGAATATTTTACGAAAACAATAATGACATAGAAACCACAAAACAAATCAACAAAGACATAGACATATTAACTGAATGGACAAAAAAAAATATACTAACCTTAAACGCTCAAAAATGTAACTACATTAACTTTGAGGCCAAACGGAAAATGCATAAAATGGACATAAAAATACATAATGAAACACTTACTGAACTAGAAAATACTAAATACTTAGGACTCAACATAGACAGACATCTCAAATGGACCTTTCAAATAGACAAAGTAACTGACTCACTGACAAAATTGACCAGCCTATTCCACAAAATACACGAAATCACACCAAAGACAGTAAAAATTCTGATGTACCAGGCATACGTCAAGAGTAGAATAGAATACTTGATACCCTTCTGGGGAACCGGAAACAAAACTAATGTTACGGACAGGACATTGCCTGCGCCTACCGTCAGGCAACCGAACTT
>JADDOH010003796.1:0-17965 GCA_016648135.1 Agrypnia vestita | reverse complement strand
TGACGAAAATGTGCTTTCTAGCGCATTGTTTTGTTATGGGAAGGCCGCAAATGCTTCAACGCCGCAACGCGCCGACTGTGTCGGTGATTCTAGAAGGTTCCGGAAAAAGCTGCTCTAGAAAGTTCTGGAAGGAGAAGGTTCTAGAAAATTCCCGAAAGTTCTACAAGGTTCTAAGCTGAGTAGCGGAATGTGTCGGTGTGTCTAGAAGGTTCCTGTACATTCGATAAATTTCTTGAAAGTTCTGGAAGGATAATGTTTTAGAAGGTCCGCGAAAGTTCTATGACGATCCAAGTACTAAAAATCTACGCTTGCGAAGCCGCGCGGGCACAGCTAGTTATATATAGAAATTCAAAATACCTCGTCCGAGCACAAGAGCAATGCTCTTAAATGGAGAGTTACTATGAATAACACAATTGTGCAATAAATATTATTGTATTTTTTTTTGTAAATTGTAAATTGTTAAAATCAATTTTGATTACGCCCTCAACAAAATGTACATTTTTATTTGACTGGGAATTATTTTATAGCCTTTACTATCAGTAATATTTTATTCCAGTTCCCAGATTGACTTTCGAAAGAATATGCTACAATACCGTATGATAATTTATTAAAGATGTTCTGCCGTAGGCAATGGCTACTGAAATTTGGCTCAAAATGTACAACAAAAACTAACCAACGGGAAGTCGAGTCAGAAAAAATTATGCAAGTGAATATGAAAAAATCAGGGTGTAACAGAGATAGTCCACAATACTTTACAGGTAGATTCCTGCCTTGATTATGAGTCAAAAATTTTCAAGCAACCATGACCTAATATTAATAGTTAAGCAGATATGCGAAGATTTTTTTTCAATATTTTTTACTTATTTTTTGCAAAATGTTGGTCTATCATTACAGCAACTTTATATTGTGATTGATAATATGAAAAATTCATCATATTTCAAATTTCTAGTCAAATAAACTGATAAAAACCTTCCAATAGCAATTGGAAAACATTCCAATTGGAATTTGTTCAGGGTTTTTATTATTTTATTTAACTTTCATTGAAAGAAATGAATTTTACGTAATCGATATAAGTTTCTGTAGTAATACTTCAACGTTTTGTAAAAAATAAACGTTTTGTAATAGTCTGTACATAAACAGCGACAACATTGCATGTAAAATCAATGTTTGTTGTGAAATCTGCGATTAGGCATAGAAATGAGCGAATAGAAAAGCGTACTGAACAATGGACAAACGGCGTAAATAAAGGATTCCACAAGCGCGTGGAATATTCTAGTGCGATAAAAATAAAGTGTAACAGAGACGGGTGGATTTTATTGCGAAAAGCTTGGAAAATGCTTACAAGTGATTCATTGTGTTCCCCACCATGACGAACCCGTGACAATAGATTAAGTCTTGATGAGTGAATATAAAAACATGTAGGTATAAATTAATTCTACTAAACGTATATACATAGGTACCGGTGATTTTTTATTTTCATATTAATTTCTGAATATTTGGAAAAACGCACAGAATAGTGGAATAATTTATTTGAGATTGGAATTAAACTTTTATGATAGGCCTATTATTTGGCGTTCTTAGAATGAGAAAATTAGCCTAACAAGAGCTGGTGTAACAATAAAACGTTTCGCAGCCAGGATATAACCCTGGGACCTTGTTGTTGCGGTTAGCTTACCGTCACCTATTATTATTTACGTGTTTCCTAAGTTAAGAAATAATTCTTTGAAAATTGCAATCCTTTCCTACTATCCTTTACGTGTGTCTTCAGCTTAGTCAGTTGATTATTTATAATTGAAATTAATAATTCCTAATAAATATTTGAACTTTATTTATTATTATAAATTTACGTACTCTGTCGAATCTCGCTATTGTTTCTGTCTGAAATATATCGTAATTATAAATGGTTAAGCGTGGCTAAATCGGTATCGCTAATTTTTCACGGAAAGTGAAACAAAATATAAAAAGTATAAAGTGTAAAAAAAATATGGTAACAGAATAAAACAGTGCAAAAAATACATTAGATAGAAGAAAACAATGAGTAAATAAAGAGTTCTGGAAAAATCATGTTTGTTTTATAAGCAAAAAGGAGGCTAGAATAATCACTACATTGTAGAACATTGTGAAACTATATGCAGAAAAACCGCAACTAGCCATATGGGTTCCATATCGATACGCCACAATTGAACTATTTAATTATTAAAATATTCTCAAGTTAATTACGTCCAAGTCGTTATTGTATTCTCGTACGCATGTGCGTGAAGAGATTTCATAATATGCGATGCAAAGTGCGCCGCGAACGCTCCAAATGCGGCAAAATAACATCTTCATTATGCATTTTCAATATTGCCTACATTCAGGGCTATCAACAATGTATAGTAAAAGGATAGGTCAGCTGACGTAATGTGCAAGTGAGCGAGTACTTCAGCCAGTTCCTGCTACTTTCTTCGGAGTCAGAGACCGCCGTCCGCGAAGCTTAGCTTACCAGTTAAAGTCGAGTATCGCCGGAGAGAGGTCGCGCATGTCTCTTGGCGCCGCGAGGAAAATATTCACGCGAATTGAATTTCAAACAATGGAAAAGATTATATTTAATTTCTCCCAATGCCACGGTGATAAATGAACGATAGCCATGTTCTTAAAAATAAAATGAATGATAAAAAAGTGACAATAAATAAATGTCAAAAATATTTACAACAAATAAAATGTGATTTTTTAATGATTTTTCACTTTGACAGTTAATATTATTTGTCGTGCTTCTAACAAAGTGTAGTTTAACATGGAATACCAACACGCAACTTCGAAAATTTTCGTCATCGATTATTACTGATTGATTGTCTAGCGTCGAATAAATGTGCAAATTCAAATATGGATTTGAATGGATCCCACCGAAAATGGCCGACCGCCGGTCGAAGGTGGCCGAGCTTCGAGCAGATCTTCATCCTCTTCGCCTCCATGAGCGTCTTCAGCATCATGATGCTCATCAACGTCGACGTCTACAAGAGCGGCAGCGCCATGCTGTGGGCGGGAGACCTCAACTTCGAGCAGAACCCCCGCCTTCCCGCCGTTCGCCAGATGGCCATGCCAGCCATGAAGACCATCGTCGCGTATTCTCCGGAGAAGCAGGCGGAAATGGACAGGAAGTATCCCATCTTCTGCGATATCCCGCCGCGGCTGCCACCCATTGTTAAAAAGGTAAACAAAGATAATAACATGCATAACATCTTATTGTGTAAAAAATTCGTTAGGTAAGAATTCTTGAATATACTTTTAGTCTTGGTTTCAAGGGAATATTTATTTAACTTTATATATCTGTCGAAAAATATTTACAGTTTAAAATTTATCACCAACGTAATAATATATAGTTTAAAATGTAAATTAATTGTAAAGACTCACAATTGATTTAACACATTTAAATTTATTTAACGGAAAAAAGTGCGTTTATATAATATATATACGCATATAAAAATGTATAAATATTTGTATTGTATGTAATTATATGTAGTATGTTTATAACAAACAGTTGTATATTCATACACATAAGTAATAACACAAAATGAAAGTGAAAGCGAATAATAGGGGAGTTCGACTGGGTGTAGAAAAGGTAAGAATGTTGTATACATTTAATATTTTTATGAAATTAAAAAAAGCTGCTTCATATTACTTCAAGTTAAATTCTGTAAGCGCATTAGAATCTTACTCTTTATAAATCCTACCAACTATGAATCTACCATCTAACCACTAATAATAAAAAATTTCATTGTATAAAGTACTCTTTGAAAAGCATTCACTAACCATCATTTACCGAAAAACACGTAACGATATGCAGACATAAAATGTTTGAACACAAAATAACAATTTTAAATATTTCCCTTCTTACATTTTGTTATATTTTACAATAGGTATATGGATCAAATGCAAAATTTTATATTGGAATTTTTTTTATTTCTTCTTTTATTTGAAGCAATAATAAATTTTAATATAGAAATAATAAATCGAAACACAGTTTTAAATTTAATACTGTGAAAAAACATTATATTTATGACCCTGACAAAATACGCTTTCATCTTTCTAACAATAATTTATACACAACATTTTTCTCAGAAAATTACATATAAAAGTTGTTTAAAATTTCATTGTTTACAAAATAAGTATCCAATTATCGCTATAACACCTTCAATATGTATTTAATAAACTGATGTTTTCTTATTCAATTATTTTAAAAATGTACTATTAAATAAATTAATATTGGTTCTTAAGTAGATACTTAAAACCTCTCATTAATCTAAAATAATATCAGCTGCTTGCCTAATGATAAATCTTTTTCAAAAATTATAATCTGAAAGTATTATTCCTTTATTAAAAAACATCAGTCACTTTTTGATAACGGTCTTAGTAAGCTATAAGTAAACAAAATTTCATCTACAGATAAGACGATGAATTTTCTTGACAGTTAAGTATCGGTAGGCTATCGACAGCGTATTAATTAACGGTTACTTAATAACACAAATTACGGTTCTCCCATTGTTAAGAAGGTCGTGACGATGAAATTGATTGATGAGCCGTGACGGAACTGCTGGGTAAATACTACTCGATATTAATGGTAATATGATTTATTAAGCATGGCAAGAATAGAAAGCATGAAAAAGGCGGTATCTGCACAAAGTCATTGAGTTTGCGGATTTTAATATAATTAATCATGTATATTTTTAATTACAGTCATATTCTAAGACTCATATTCTATCACATAGACTAAGACAGATAAAACTCAAGGCCAATAGGGCGAAGGAGCTTAGGAAGGCCAAAATTAAGATGGAGTGACAACGTCCTCAAAGATATCTCTGCCTTAGAGCTTCGAAACTGGAGAGAGCTGGCACGGACCGAGATGAGTGGAGGAAAATTATTGAGGAGGCCAAGACCCACCAAGGGTTGTAATGCCAAGAATGATGATGATGATGATGATGATATTCTATGACATTTTACCGAATTTGCAAAAATTATTCTTAATTTTTGGTAAATATAATGTAACTTTAACGCATCAGAAAATATGTTAAACAATAATTAAATCTAAGATTTTTTTAATGCGTTCGCGATATTCGTGTCACTTAAATATTCTTACTATTTTCAAACTAAACTATACGCTTGTGCTATTAAAACAGGTCTATCTCGCTGTTTTCTTAAAACGAGACTCAAACGCTCGACTACTACCCTGGTTGATTGTTTTAACCACTAGACCAACAAGCTAATGAAATTTAAACAATGCAAAGATGACAATATATGTAATACAGGAAACATCGATTGATTGAAATGATAAAATGACTGACTGCCAAACGCGTTGGCATTAGATACTTGAAATAATATAATTTTTTTATATTAAAAATTTAATTTAATTAAACGAATTCTATTTTGAACCTCTGTAGAAAGTAATTTCAAAAAATTAAAAATTAATGATTAACTAGCCGTGTACATTCGTGAAAAGTCACGGGACATGATAATTAAATGGATATAAGTGTGATGACCGTCTAGTTTGATGGCGGGACTCTAGCATGTCGCCTGAGCCGCGCGCTAATTGACGTGTCGCACTCGGCTACCCACGCCTCATTGGCGGCTTGTCAGTGTTGTTGTAAGTTACGGACGGACATTCGAAATTAGGATAGTTAAATTGAATGTTTATCTTTTAGATACGGCAAGATAAAATATAATATCTTTCTGTAATTGTATTAACATATCTTTAGCGGAAAATTTCCGTAAAACTTTTTTTTTTATTTATTTTAAAAGTGCGGTAAAGCAATATGTTTATTTCTACGTGAACCATTTCCATGAATTTATTTTTATTTATGAATTTAAAAAAAATCAGATTATAATCGTATTTTTTTATTATTTAATATAAGTAACCAAAATAAAATATTATGAAGATAATATCGTATTGAATCGTGCTGCCCTACATAACAATTTATTTTATTACATTTTCTCTGACAGAATTTTTACTTAAAATCTCTCTACACGTTCTCAGACACGCGCCTTATTAAACCCTTGTAAAGAATATGGTTTTTCATACATATTTATTAAATATAAATACTGAAAACTCGTAAAAATTTTTTTTTTATTAAATATATTATAAATATTACAGTCCGTACGCAAACTGAAAAAAAAGTGTTCTGATACTTTCTAAGATAAATTAAAAATGTCTCACAGAGACTATTTATATAGGAAAGAATGTATGAGTCTTTATAGGGTGTTTACAGGGCTTATGACTTATCTTAAGAATGGCTTGATCAATCACTTTACACAATGTAACATTCTCGATTCACCCAAAATTAAACAAACATCTATCAAATTTAAAAAGTTGTATATATGTTATTTACGTACCTCATTAACCTTATTTGATACAACTACGCTATCGCCATTTATGAATGAAATTTGTTATTCCCTTAATGAATAAGACTTCTAAATTTTTTGACTAGAATATAAAATTTATATAATTTATTTTTATGTGTACCTTAAAAATAAATTAGTAAATACACAAAAAATATTGAACGAGTCCGCCGCATATTATATGCCGTCACCACCGTGTTGGGGTGGGTGGCAGTTTTTGTGCTAAAATATTCGCCCCACGCAGCTCGATACCATCTCGGTCGACTGCCTCCTTAAAAAGTCGGCGTATTTTTCAAATAAAAATATAATTTGTTCGGTAAGGTGATTGCGTGTGGGAGAAATTATGAGCTCATCGTTTCATTTTATGCACGTGAATCAGAAAAATTAAGTATGTATTTTTATAACGAGCTAACCCACGGTCTCCATTGGTGCATAAATGTTCTTGTTTATAAATTGTCGTAGAGCGAAAACGATCCAATCCACTAATTATCTAAAGTTGTAATTCCAGCGTCGTTCCAGCAAGTTAAGGACTTTACGGGCAGATAGACGGATATTTGAAATTAGGATAGTTGATACTTGATACGATGATAACCTTAAAATAATATGTTACGTGACAGAATGAGATGGTAGGAGGCCCGAGCCTGGATGAACCGGGATAGGGGGGCAGGGAGAAAATTGGATGAGTGTCCCAATCTATGCAATCGACCCGTCTTTCGAATCCAAATTTTAATCCTACTTTATAAGTTGTTCGGATATCTAGATTTTGATACGTTTTTCAACATTTTATTATACAGTATTTGATTATCGTTCTTGGGACTTGAAGAGAATCATTAGTTCTGCATGTAGGAACTGGTTTTTTTTTTGAGTTTATATTGCGCATATATTAAAGCATACGTATGCACAATTTTAAGAATGCAAAATAAATAAATATATCAAAATAAACAAATATTTAAATGTCACAATTGTAGTTTTATCATTTAAATACTGCGCCAATATCAATAACGATTTGTCTATGAGATAGGGAAATGTGCAAAAATGATAAATTGGCCTTAATATTAATTTAAAATATTTTTATTGACCACTAATGTAACACGATAAAAAAAATGTGGAGAATATGAACTAAGATTTTTGTGTAAGCTTTATTCGCGATTTGAGATTAGTCATGTAATTTTGACGTAACGTTGAAATCAACGTTAACATAATATTTCTCTTTTTCTTTCTTGATTGATTGAGTAATATACTGTTTATAAAATTGAGCCAGGTGTTTTTTGTGTCGGTCTAACCCAGGACCTAAGATTAAGTAGTACACTTTACGATTCGCTATAGGCCATTATACACATTTTTTGATACGCTTGAAGGTGTTTTAAAAATTTATCATTCATGTCTGATACAGGTCCGGTAGGAGCCTTATTTTTAATTCAATCGATGATGTATTCGAACTGAATTGAATTAAAATGAAAAAAAAACGCGTTACTCAGACATCTCTGTACGTAGAATATGATATTTTGGTTCATCTCTTGTACAGATCGTTGTATTTCATTTTGGTCTCTTAAAATTCGTCTGTATTTTGTAAATACACATAATTCGTGTGAAATGTAATGTTATTTGTTTTTTGAAAATATTTCTTCATTATTGGTACCTACTATAGATAGTACAAAAACCGACTATTGATTAAAACGGTTTTCGAATTTCACTATTTCGTAGAACCCAATTTTACCCGGTTTTCGGGGCTTTAAAAAAATTTTCAATTTTAAAATAAAACTAGCTATAACCCGTCAACAATGACGGACTTTTTATTTTTGAATTTCAACTGAGTAAGTAATAATTAATTACTTATATATTAATTAGTCAAAAAAAATTGGGAAACCAATCTAAAATGTAAACATTTATGTGTACTACTATTTGAAATCATATTATTTTTGAAAACGAAATCAAATTGTTATAAAATCTAGAATCTTAGGGACAGACAGACAACGAAATTATTATTGTTTGGAGGATATCAAATTATAAAAGTTTTTTCAATTTCGTTTTTTAAATATAAAAATAAAACAAACAAAAAAATTATAAAACTATGTAAAATTAAGTTATTGATTTTACTTTACATAATTTATTGAAAACCAAAATATAAAATAAACAAATCATTATAAAATAATAAACTGCAAACTAATAAAAAAAAAAAGAGAAAATGACTAATCCAACCGTGAATTTCTAACCATAACCTAAGCCTACAACTTAGAATGTGTATGGTTCGGTATTTAAAAAGGACCTGTCTATTTATAATATTCAATTTACTATTAACACTTTCTTATTTCCAAAATTTTTGTAATCCTGTATAATTTGAATGTAAAACTTATTAATATCAAAAGAATGATCCATTTCCAAAAGATGATTGTCAAAATCATAAAAATTATTCCTACACTAATTAATGAATTAGATTCATATAAATTGGTAACGAAACGGTAAAGATTCAAAAACATAACATTAAAATCCGGACTTTGTAAATAAAAGTTGGATGAACAAGATTAAACTATGACCCGAATTACGATGATAATGAGTAGTAATAGTAAGCAAAAATACACAGATGTTTGCGTTATTCACCAATGAAATATCTCGTTTTCATTCAATTTTTAAATAAAATTGTTTTTTACATCCGGAATATTTTGCGTTTGTCCAAATTTTTCACAACAGAGTACTGGATTTTGTCCCACGGACATCTTTTATCATAAAAAACTGGTCTAAAAAGGAGTTTAAAAAATTTGAAATAATATTTCAGGCGTATTCTAGTGTAATGCTAATAATTCAGAAGAATTTCATCAAAAATAGATATCTTACTAGTGAAATCTATGTATAATTAAGGGGAATGATTTTTCATTCCTTTGGATACCGGTCGCGCTAATGATAATTACAACATAGATGTGAAACGGGTTGCAAAACTTAAATATATTCAACTTACAAAAATTGGTATTCTATCATGAGTGGAAATGGTGAACGTTACATTGTGTAAAGTGATCACTTAAGCCAGCCGTACGATAGGTCGTAAGTAGTATAAAAACCCAAAGATTTCCATACCTACTTTTTTACAAAAAATATAATTTCGTCTCTGTGAGATATCTTTAATTTATCTTAATTTGTTTTGTTTGTTTACTAATTTATAAAAAATGTAGATAACCTCAGAATAAAAAAAATCTCGAATCCATAATTTTAAACATTGTCGCATTGCTCCAATAAAATGCATCGGTTTCCTTAAGTGTGTCATATAGGAAGACACTGGAATTCTGTATGTAAGAGAAACCATGTAGCTTGATACCACGTTTCATACTCCAGCCACGTTCAAAATGACCGCACTAAAACGTGTCGCGCCACCTTGGTTTACGGTTCTGATGGTAGATATTGTCACTCCGCGACACGCAACTCTCGTGTTTCTGTTTCAGATAATACATCAACACTCTTGTCCGCATATCTTGTCAAGTGATTTATCTCATTTTTGAAGTTATACGTCTTTAAATAGGCGCGTTGGAGGTGACATTTTAGTTATGCAATGAAATGCGCGCGCGTCGTGGCACGAAGTTTTTCAAACCACACAACCACCAATCAAAAACTAAGATGGCGGTTTTCTAATCTAAATGATATTAAACCAACATCAATTCTTATAATTGGGACCTCAAGTTGTTGAAAATGGTTTTATGAAAATTGCATGTACTCTGGCATTGCATATAGCACGTGTTAAAACAATACCTCGTGAGTCACTCAATACATATTTTACAGTAGAAGCAAAAAACTGCATAATACCTAGATTATTTACAATAAATGGAGTACGAGGAATTACTTTAAGGAATAAGAGACACAAATAATTGTTTTTAAGATGCAAGCTTTTTCCAGATTACATATTTACACATTTAAAGGCAATACCATAAAAAACTTGATTTTAACGAAAGTGTGGTATGCGAGATATTGTTTTATCGTGAAGGATATAATTATATACACCTATTTATTGTATTGTACATATTATTTCATTGCATTTTTTTATTTTAGTTGTAATTTTTTTATGTTTTTATGATCTAATGTTTATTTCTAAATTTATTTGTTACTTTTCTTTCTTTCTTCTACTTTTATTATGATCTTATGCTTATTATTGAGTTTATATTACGTTTTTTTTTACTTCACTATATTTATCTTCTGTATTTTTTATTTTCTTTATATTGTACTTTGTTTTCTAAAATAAAAATAAAATTGCCGGACAGTGAATGGATTTTGATATGCGGCCGTGATACCTAGCGCCAGATTACACGACAGTTGTGGGGTAGTACGGTCTTGCTAGTAGTGTTAAAAAAAATGTCAACCAGGCAACGAATGAGCAGGACCGATATGGGAGCTTTTGCTCATAAAACTTTCATGTGTAAGAGGTGGGTACCATTCACTGCTCATGGCGCTCCTCTTAACAAAATGCTGTTATTTTGTTTCTTTTATATTTGCTGATGTATTTTTATAATATAATTGTGATCAAATTCATAATGTAAGAGTATTATTATGGTGATTTCAAATCCATAATATGTTACTGTTTAATTTTCTCCTTTTTATACAAGCATATTGAATTGAACTGTCATTGGTGGAAGTTCTAGTTGTATACTTGGCTCAGGCGTAGGTACAACACATAGGACGTGTATTTTACCAAAGAATTTTTACCAAAGAATTTATATCAAAGAAATATAACTAACACGCGTACCTCCGTACACGTATCCAACGATTTTAAACTTTTTATCTCAGACCTACGTCTACGTTGTGAAATATCGCAACCTCATAAATAAAATGGATTTCGATAAAAATTATTTTTACGAGTGCTAGTTTATGTATAATAAAAATGGACTGCAAGTCCTGGCAGCATCTAATAACCAAAGATCAAAAATTGCATTTAAGATTTTTTTGTTTCCAATGGAAACAAATTTGCTTTTGAAAAAGAACTAAGATATGAACGAGTTTATCTATCATAGGTCAATCATTTTCTAAACGATGACCTGAACCTATAGATCCAATAAATCAATTATTTATTATTATTAATATTTAAACGCCGCCCCCTCTCACTTTCTTTCGGTAGATCCCTGATGGTTCATTAGGCTAATCAGTGCATGTTTGTCCCTGACAAGACTAACACGCATGTGATCAATTATTGGTGGAAGTGTAATAATACTATGGTTGAGGTGTGTAGGGTTGTGAATGTAGTGGTGTAGTGTTGGTCCTGAAGAAGAGACGGGTACGTCTCGAAACCGGTAGACCTAAAATCTGGTAGTGGTTTTTACAAAGTAAACTAACAATCTGCAATTATTTATTAAATACTAATCGCACTACATTCAAACACTAAATATACAATACACATAAATGTTAATGTAAAATATACTCTAATGCAAATGCACATGTTGCTAGAGCGTGCCGAAGACACTTGTAATTGGGATAATGGGCATAGTCTTCACTTGGAATGTTTTATTATCAGAGTATCATGTATCTATTATCCTGTTAGTGTCTCTAATAAATTTAAAAAAAATAAAAACAGTCTTCTGGCAATAGAATATTAAGTGTGAATGTTTTTTGCATGTATATTTCTAATTTGTTTTAATAAATTATGATTTATTTATCGTGTTAGGCCGGTAATTTTCCTCAAAAAATTATCAACCAGTTCTCTTAATTTATTTTGGAAACCACCCATCCAGCCTTTCCCTGCATATATTAAATGCAATTTTAGTTATTATTCCCGACACTGTTAAATATATAATATATCTGATTTTGAGGGCCTCGAGAATTTAAAAAGAATGGCACAAGTTAAAGGTACTTTTTCAGAAGCAAAGGCAAAGAATATTCTGGTCTCTAGTGGAAAGCGTTTAACATGAGTCTAACTAGAAAATGCTGCGTGATTTCAAGCAAAATAAAATACTGGCTTCCACATCGTCAAGAAATTGTTTACTGTTTATGACTTTATGACAAATTTCCCTACTGAATAGGACGACATCATCATATTATGTAAACAATGCCGCTTGCCGTCCACCATGCTTACCGTTTCAACCACTTCCCGGATTAACTATCGGCCGCATCGTCACTGAACTACTTTTGTTTATGACTTTACGATTTTCTACTTTCTATTGACTTAGCCGGTAATTTTCTTAACATGAAAAAATTGGTTTATTACATGATTTCCATATTTGAAGTATTTGGCGTTGAACATACTAAAATACACATAAATTATTTGTGTATTTTTGTATGTTCTTGTCCATATTCTTGTCCTTCTTCTAGCGCTTGTTCGATTATCGGTCTTGGCGATCGCGATGGTATGGATCTTGTTGGTAGCAGCTCGAAATATCTATATAGACCGTAGATTTCCTGAACTCATTGCCTTAAGTTTTTTAGCCAAGATCTCCTTTTTATCCAGGACCTCTTTTTTCTTGAATGATGAGATGCAGAAACTAGTACTTCTCTATATTTCTCAGATACGGCCAAATATTGTAATTTCTGGGTTTTGATCCTGTTAAAGATTTTTTCCTTTGAATTCGAATCATTAGATTGTCATTAATAACCCTATCAATCCAGCTTATTTTTAGAAGCCATCTGCAGATCCACGCCTCATCTGCTTCAAGTCACTTCAGCATTGTTTCTTGACTATAATTCCATTCCATATAAAAATACAGGGAATACAAAGAATCGTATCATTCTCATTGGCAAATTTAGGTTTAGATCACGGCTTTTTTTCATCCGGAAGAATGCAGCTCTTGCTTGCTATATAGTTTTCATTATGTGGGTTATTTTGTCTACTTTTTCTATTCTAATTATATCTATGATTTTATGATGTTCACAAATCAGGTATCCCAATATTTATTTTTTTATAAATATTCAGTAACAAACGGTCCAATTTTAGCAACCGGTTCATTTAAACCAATTTTAAACCAACCGTACCGGTACGAACCCGTAGGGAGACACATTTTTGCTTTTGACCACAAAAGTCTTAGTATAGAAAACGCGTGAAAATCGCATTTAGTTACGGTTCATTTGTGGCCGTTCTTTTGTGAATTTTTGGTTCCATTGTCACTCTACGTCACACTCGCGTCGAGAGTGGACTTGCTTAGTTATTATGTCAGGAATAAACAATACGTTAATGAGGTCCATCAATATTAAACCCACATTTGAAAAATGCCATTATTCATTGTGTTAACAGCGGCAACGGCCGAACCACCCGGTACCTACCAGCCACACTGTCAGTTTAGTGCCCGCTTCACAAAATCCAGGCGAAGTTAATTCCGCTTGTCACCTACGATGGTTGATTCAGTGAAATTACAAGTATAATGTACCTACACATGGCATAAACGTACTATCAGCGTTATTTCCAGACGGTGTTCAACAGGGCAGCACTAACCGAGTCAATCTTGTTGTACACTACAACTTCACACAAATTTACACTTTTTGACTAGGGTCTGCCAAAAACAGTTTTCATAATACCAGACCATAGATATATTTTTTACTCACGACACTGTATGAGAAATCTGTTGCAAGTATCTACATATATATTTTTTATTATTACAATATAACAGTGCATTGATTTGCGTATTTATGATTTTTTAGTATAATATACTAAAATACGCGTAAAATCACGGAACATGAAATGGTTTGCGTCTTTGTTAAGCCCTAGTATATATAAATATACAGTATTGATACGGGGGTATCAAGTGGATTCAGTAAAAGAAGGCTTGTCGAGGAACAAATTTATTTACAAACATGAAACAGTAGAGATCAACAGTGAACAGTATATAAAACAATAAAGTCTTTGATAGCAGGTACAAAGGTCTCTCCACTATCCTAAAACTATCACTACACTAAGTGACTAGGCTAGGCATACAGGGTTAAGGATGAAGGGTGATGGGAGAGGCGGCGGGGGGGAATTTGCGCCTTCCACGGAGAGGCGGTGGTGGCAATGTCGCTAGGGTGGCGCGCTGACATTTGTGCGTCCGAGGTTCGCACTCTACTTCAAGCCAAGTAATTTCGTTTTTTTACCCGTGAATTTGAACGAAATTACGGACGTTACATGAATTTACGGACAGACAGACAACGAAATTACTAGTAGGTACCTGTATTACCTATTATCTGCCGAAATTCCCCGAACTCAAACGTCATAATATCGAAACATTCTTACCTACTATCGTGTACATCTACAGAAAATATTTTAGGTTTGATACTATAACGTACGTTTGGCGGTCGCTAGTTCCTCCTCTATACTACTGCTTGCCCAACGTAACTTGGCGTGCGGCGAATTTTGAACTAAAATCCGCCCCGCCCGCACCCGGCGGTAACCCCTCGCCCTGTCATTCAGTTCATTCTCGTCTTTGAGCGCGAGCTGTGACATCTTTATTACCAATATACACTGAATTATTATATCCAAAACATCCTAAACAGTCCGGGATGGTGCAAGAACAATTGCCAATGAAGTATTAAAGTTTTGCGAAGCTGAAAAAGCGAATAATGGACCGATATTACCGTCTGACAGTTTGACTGATAGAACGGCCGCCATTACTACATGGTTTCTTTAGTGCTGCCCGACCAAATTTCTGTATTTAATACGACACCGGTCACCAGACATTCTGTACATTATGTATGGCGTAATAAATTTACACCCTGACAACTTCTGTTACGCGATAGGAACGCCCTCCCTCGCACGCCAAGTTATAGTGGTACGTCTACAACGTGGGTATCATTCGTAACAAAACGTTTCGAGTCTCTTGTGAACCGGGCCTCGGTTCTCTAACGAATGAAAAATGTGATGCAATGCGCTTTATGGTTTATACGACCGCTCCACCCGGGTGGGAGGTAAATTTATTTCTGAAATGTCGTTAATTGTTTAAACGGTAAATCCATTTCAATATTGGTAACCTAACATTATTTTAGAGCACTCATAAATTCACTTGCCGTAGCGGTTATTTGATCCCATGTGGGAGTCGTGCTTTTCCATACATCTAATGGTATTTTTCATGGCATTACGACGATAAATTGCTTTATTTACACCAACAAAACACCCAAGAAACCCATTGTTTTTTATTACGGCACTCACGTCGTCACTCTTAATAAACTGTCACAAGTCAAAGATCTGGGTATTCTATTCCGCTATAAGTTTATTGGTATACGTTCCGCATTCCAATAAATCACTATTTAATTGAAGCATAACTATTTGCAGTCTTTTAAATTATATTGGAACATAATGGAACTAATGTATTAATGTTTTATTTTAATGTATCATCGAGTAGCTTGTTGGTCTTGTGGTTAAGACACTCGCCTCGTGATCCAAAGGTCGCGGGTTCGAATCTCAGCCCAGACTAGCAAGTTAGTCCTATTTTCATAGCACAAGCGTTTAGCTTAGTTTGAAAATAGTAAGAATATTGATGTGACACGTATTCCGTGTTCGCATCTCTATTTAAAAAAAAAAAAAAAAAATTGTAACTGTACTAATCACCTTGTCCTAAATGACTATCCATTAGGGTCATACCTGTCGATGGTCTTTAAATTAAAATAATAATAATAATAATAATAATAATCAAATTTCCTTTGGCTTGCCTGGCTCAAAGGACTGGCGAGTCCTTTAATGTTTGTGCTTGTTATTTTATATTAATTTTTCTTTTTTAAAGGGGGTGAATTACTCTAATAATTGTCGATACGGTGCAATTCTGTATTCATTTTTATTCATTTGACTCCTTAGTTGTATGTCTATATGTTGTGTTATGTGTATGCTTACCAAACATCGCTAGGTCTTGTCAATCTGTCCGTAACTTCCTGTAACTTCTGTAATTTCGTTCAAATTCACGGCTGGAAGTAGGGCGCGAACCGCGCAAATGCCATCACGGCACCATAACGACATTGCTACCGTGCACCGTCAAAAATATACTATATATACTAGGGCTTAAGCAAAGACGCGAACCTTTTAATGTTCCATGATTTTTCACGGTCGTACGGCAAGTTCCTACATACATGTTACTAGCTGCAACCCGTCAAAAATGACGGAACATTGGTTCGTCTTTGCTTAGCCCTAGTATATATTTATAGCATCTTTTTGGCGCTCCACGGAGAGGCGGCCGTAGCAACATGCGGCCGATTCGGGTTCGCTGGCCCAGGGTTCAAGCCTCGTCTGCGGCCACTTAGTTTCGTTTTTTAGCCTGAATTCGAACGAAATTACGGGCATTACACGAAGTTATGGATACTGACAGACAGACGGATGTGTTTTCCTATGTACATACGTCTCAAGTATCGGGTGTCGCGTTTTGTTATAGGTACTTTATGTCCGTTTTCATATCTCTTTTAAACACATTTGTTGGTCACTATGGATTCTGTGGACTTTGTGCATTCATAACTGTAGCATTTCTTGTACATATGTAACTGGTAATTCCCACTTATGCGTATGGATGATAAGTATGTTCCATTTGTTATTTTTCCCTGCACCTCAAAGACGAAGAAGAGGTTTTATGTGGACACCTCCCCGTCCCGCTCGCACTCACACGAGTGTAACGTGGCGGTGAGGACTGCCAACTAAGCATTGAAAAATGCTGAACACGGGCGGTGAAAGTGTAGGGCCGATGTGGGAGCTATGGCTCACAGAATGGCCTCGGATATGTGGTGAACCCCTTTTATCTGTAACATAACCAAATCATGAGGGCGTAGTCACAATCAACGTCAATGACTATTTTTTTTGGAAGACAGTAGATTTCGGGTGGAGAGTGTCCACTGCCCTAGTAGTGGTGGTGGTGTCCGTCCTCTTGCACAGCCTGAAGGATCTGGCATCAAAATTCGAAGAATGATACTTATCTGACTCATTGTCAAAGATGGTATCGCCAGCTTTGAAGTGAAAACACCACCAACTGTTGCTTGGCTGAAGAGATCGTTGAGATCGCTCGGAAAATAACTTGGAGCTTTTCACCCTTTCTCAGAGTAGTAGGTACAACAAAATGTGAAGCATGCGTGTATAGTTTTCGGTGCGCTTTTTAATTTCCCAACCCTATTAAAGAATTTTACTATGAAAAATGGACAAAACTTCAAACCGATAAGTATATAAGTATCAACCTAATTATAAAGCTATCAAATGTCTCGGTTTTATTTGAAGAAATGTGAAAGTTTTCAAATCAATTCACCTCTCGAAAATCGTATACAATACTATACTCTAATTCATGGTAACAAAATGTAAATCATTAAAAAGTTCATCAATTAAAATTGGAGAAGATTCAATGGCAATTTTTAAGATTTATTAAATACTTATCTCAATTTTAATATTTTAGTTATTTGTCCGTCCTTCTGTCTGTCCCCGTAACTTCGTGTAACGTCCGTCACTTCTTTATTTTTAGAAGAAAAAAAATCGTAATTCTTCGAAACAAAAAATTCGAATTTTTTTACCATTTTTTTTATTTTGACCATTTTTTTTTAAATAAAATAAATGAATACTTATATCTTAGGAACCGACATGTAAAAGTACCGTCATTTTTGACGGGTTACAGCTGGTAAATTAATAATGTCCATAGAAATAATGATTTTGAGTTTTTAATGATCTTTCTGAATATAAATAACTTGTCATGTAGAAGAGCTTGAA
>JADDOH010003795.1:0-24617 GCA_016648135.1 Agrypnia vestita | reverse complement strand
TCTATCCAGAACTTTTCGTAAATCTAGAAAGAGAAATAATCTTTCCAGGACTATCAAAAATATAGTTCTGTATTCCTAGCACAAGCGTTTAACTAAGTTTAAAAATAGTAACAAAATTGATGTAGGTCTATATTTTTAAAGTGGGATGTAAGTATTTGTGCATTTATTATTATTTTTTAATGTAAAATTTTAGCTTTCGAGAGATGGTATGTATATTAACAGAAAATACTGTATGGAGCTATTAATTATTTTTTATCCGACGTATATTTGCGTGTTAAAGCCCGTATAAGAATCTCGAAGATATTTGGAACTGGGCAGCATTCTAATAATGTTGGTTATATTTCTCTCATTACAAGACTGTTTCGTACATGTAATGTATAGGGTGTAACAGAGTTAGTTCACAATACTTTACAGGTGTAGTCCTGCCTTTATTATGAGTCGAAAATGTTTAAGCAACCATGACCTAATATCAATAGTTAGGGAGATATGTGACATCAAAGTTAGCAGTTTTTTTCCAATATTTTTGGCTTATCTTTTGCAAAACGTTGGACTAATCATCACAGTAACATACATGTAATATGAAACATTCATTCCCTTTAATACAGGTCAAATAAAATGATAAAAATCATTCAATTCCATTGGTATACATTCTAAATTTAATTTTTAATTAAAGTTAAAGTTACTGTCATGATTCTTCAACGTTTTATAAAAAAATAACTCAGATATATTGAAAAAAATTAAAAACTCCATAATTATTGGTATAAGATCATGGTTGCTTAAACATTTTCGACTAATAATCAAGGCAGAAATCCACCAGTAAGGTATTGAGATAGTGGGCCGAGTTTAAAATATTACTAATTAATGCATTGTCATTTTATATTTTTGGTGACCACTATTCTGTGTCTCGTTTAAAATAAATTAAAACAAATAAACAAAATAAAATATTAAGACGTTTTCTTACCTATTTCGCATTCATATAAGTAAAGTCACCTTTTCTGATCATTTAAATATTGTAAAAAAAGATTCGGAGTATTTTTTGATAAAAACTCGTATAAATAATAAAATATTTTTAAATACCACGCGCCGCCAGCGGTACAGAGCGCTGCGGGAGCAGATAGCCAAGTCGGGGAATAAAAATAAATAAAATAGCGATAAATTGTCCGAGAATTTTCCGTACATTTCCGCGAAGGAATGCGTGCAAAAGCGCCTCCCCCACCCCTCAGCGATATTTACGATAACGATAGGCCCGCTTACGTTTTCGTTCGCGCGGGAACTGCGAATTGTGAAATTCAAACAGGTGAAAAAATTTTTTTTTTGAAATTAGTGCTCTATGCTATATTTCGAAAAATTTTATAACTGCATAAAAATATTTGTTCGTGTGATGCACTCATTGTTTCCATTCAAAATCTGAATTTTTAAATTCATATTAAGGCAGTAGAAACTTGTTACTTTCGCCTAGTGATCGAGTGGTCGATGGTTCTAGCTCCATTCCGGGAGATTTTAAAGTAAGTCCTATTTTCATAAGACAAGCGTTTAATGTTATTAATATTTTTAATATTTAAGCACTAACTTTATAGTCGGGCATTTTAAACACTTACTCTACAAGATTTTAAGTCTACCGGTTTCGATACGTACCCGTTTCTTCGTCAGAACAACCACTACACTAGCATTTAAATACTACTACACACCACAACCATAGTATTATTCATACAATAACAACTTCCCAAAATATTCCTATATGGCTAATCATGCGCTAAGGTTCATAGCAAAAGAGATTGGAGAGGTGAAGAGAGTGAGGAAGGGGAGTTTAAATGGATTTTTGTCCCCAGAGGGATTTTTATTAATTAATACCTTTCTTCTATACCCCTACTTTTCTATATAGTCTCTGTGAGATATCTACCATATAATAAAATATCTCGATCAATTGTTTTGTTACACCATTATTTGATTAAAATATAATACAATTTTTTGTATTTCTCGTAGTGCGTAACACCTACAATCAATGCTGTATTTCACGTTATGAACTTCAATGGATCATTAAATGGAGAAAGCAAAATTAAATTAAGTTAATTTTTAGAAAAACGCAGGCTCTAGGGGTGAAGGGGAGAAAGGGTGAATGTTTATGATCGGCGACGGTGGGGGATGATTCCATAGTTATTTCCATTTCTACGCGTATTACCGAGTTAATCAAAAAATAACTCACGTTGCTTATATATTTTGGAATCTCACGGATGGCTGGTTTTATTAAATATTTCCATGAATTAATAAAATAAAATAAACTATTTATGGCTAAATTTGTTGTAAAATATTTGCAGTAATATAAAACGTTTTGATTACATACCAGCAGGTATTTACGATGATAAATTAAATTTTGAAAAAATATCCATTAGATGAATATTTTGTTGATCAATCTCTCACACTACGGTCCATTACATCATACATTTACCGAGCTATACAGAAAAGCGTGGCTTAGTTAGTCTTATTGAGATTTTTCTACATAAAACAGAAAGCAATAATTTTCATCATCAATAATCAAAATCAATTTTTGGTATCAAAATTTTCTTTAATTAAAAATTAAACAAAAAAAAACTTTAAAAATATTTTTTTTGTACAAAAATTTCTTGTTACAATTTCATTTTTAAAACTACGTTACAAACATAATATATTTTCCAGTACTAAGAGATAATAAGAAAACAAATAAATATTTTAGTAGCACATGTAATATATTTTATAATAAGCACTTACTGTTTAGTGAATCTAGTTTACTTTATTACTTTCAATTTTAAAACAAATTTTCGTTAAAATTTTACCTCTTAAGAAACCTAAAAATTTAAATATTTTGGGTATACCGGCATGATTAATATATAAATAAGAATTTACAGATAGAATTATTTTTTAACACTTTTTATATAACAGTAGTATCTCTATATCTATATCTCTATACATCTATTTATATAACAGGTAGTATTCAAAGAAACGCACGAAAAACAAAACGTGAATATTATTGCATGCATATACAATAATATTCACGTTTTGACACTTTCATAATAACCGGTAAACCGGTATTAACCGTTTTACCGGTATTTTTTTGGTAAATTTAAATGCCCTAGTACTGACTACATACTGTTGCTATTTTGATCAAAACTACGAGGTTTCTGTCTTTTGATTCACGCTATCGAACCTGTGACGTAGTATGCCGCAGCACGCGTACTACTTCTATCCCGCATTTCCCCATGAAACATTTCCAATCAGGGGACATTATACCGTCTTCCTTTCGGAAACTGTCCCCTGTCCCATTCTTCCCGGCGTTCCCGACTCCCTAACGGCGTTACGGTCACTTTATAGCAGGGTCGAATTAGGTTAGGGGCAAATCTCGTAAAACACTCGCGCAGTGTGCGGTGATGCTGATTCCATTACGGGGCTCTGTCTCCTTTGTCCGCCCCTAATGCATCCCTTCTCAGCCAGCGCACCAGGGTCATCAGTGAAAAATGAAAAAAAAAATGAAAAACAAGATGTCAAACTTATTTTCATATTTGATATTAATTAATTCTCCGAAAGTATTGGTATCAATGACTGTTTGGGTCACATTCAGCATTGGCACATTATCAGATATATACATAATCCTCTACGTACCAATTTCCGTCAAAAATACATGCTAATACAAACATATTACAATTTCGCGATAATTTTGTTGATTGTGAAAGTTATATTTTTATTCGTATTTTGTGAAAAAACTGAAACAAACCATTTCGGCAATTAGAGATCATAGATCATTTAGATCATCAAAAACAGTAAAGTTTATTTATATTATAACGCTTGTTTTGACAAATTAACGTATATCTAATTAATAAAAATCTTAAATTAAATATTTAAAGTCCGTAACGGGATTTAGCAAGTAAGATATAATTTTCATTAAACAATAAAATTCATTAAAAATATTTAATGAATTTTATTGTTTAATGTAAAAACTTTTTACGACTGCGACTGGCTGGTTAAATTTTTTTAAAAGCATTTTTTGGGCCATTCTGCGGCGCAACATCCACATTAACATCTCTGAAAATAGACTCAGAAATGGGATTCCAAAATGTCAGAACGCCAAAATTATCTAGAAAACGCTACGCAAAAAATTAAACCATTTTTAATGGGTATATATCATATTATAATTCGTCTCCGCCTATGAAACACCAAAGAGTTTTTATTCTTTATTAGAAAAGCCGCACAAATATATTATTTAATAAAAATAAAACACGCTTTACTAATTTCTAATAATTCTAAATTATTTGATTTCAGACCAAAATTATTTATGTGTAAATTAGCGAGTCCTAAATTTTTAGAAAAATCATGATTATTCTGACATAATCTGAATCTTAAAACTTAAAGTTACCACATGGTTATTCTGATTAATTTCTCTTAATTAACTCTTGTTATTGATGGAACAATTAAATTTTGTTAAAAAAATAAAATAATTAAAACTGTTGTGAAGAAAACTTCCACATGTTGATTATTCAATAAGTAGTGGGTTTAAGCAACCCAATTCCTTCTTATAATAATAAAATTACCACATAGTTATTTTGCTATCATTGAAGAAGTTATCTAGGATTTGCCTGTAGTCGTGTTTTTAATATTGAAATTTTTTTGTATCAACAATCTGTGTCTAAAATCTTAGTTTTAAAATTTTCAGCCCTACAAGATAGTGCACTGCCGAAGGGGATGATTCTTCGAAATCCTTTATGACCCCTCCATCACGCTGGAGTGTCCAAGGAGAAAGATTAACGAAAAAGGGAGCATGTTAACGCCCGCTAGTTTATTTCAGTTCCTGTTTGTGATGCCTCTCAGCGGCAGATGCGGCTCCAGGACTAAACAAGTCACCTGCATAAATACGAGTATACAATATAAGTGTACCTCCACGCGCATAGAATTTTAAGAATATCTATCACCCTTCAGTACTCCAGCACTTCACTATAAATAGTAGTTTCGAATTTAATTTAAAAAAAAACTAACCCATAAAAACCTAGTTTTTATTTTACTCCCTTTCTTTGTAAATTAAGTTTACCATCATGTAATAATTGATTGACTGAAAATGAAACATGTCTAGATAAATATCTATGTCAAAAGTCTCTAAAAATATCTCTTTATTATTTGATTTCTTCCCAAAAAACCAAAGTCTGCTGTCATCTGTGAAACAATTGTCATAAATTTTCGAAATTCGTAGTGAGGTACCTATTATACCTACCGACGGAGTAATTCAAATTTTCAATATTACGTGACGTTATCGGGCCGCCGCGCCAGCGCCGTTGGTAGTAATCAAACTTTTGTAATGATTCCAATTTGAAAAAACCCTATACATCAAACTGAATATCTATCTGTCTGTTCAAAATTTTTTGGATACTTATCCTTAAGTCCTTTAATATATGTAAATTTATTTTATACCTTTTCAAATTTTGCAGTTATTCTGCAAAATTTGCACCTGTTCACCCAAGTATTCCTCCAATATACACAAGCAAGTGTATTATATTAATGGCGACCAAGTTTTGCTAAATTGCACTCTAGGATCCTGAGGATAATATGGTCACCTCATTTAATCTTTCAAACATCACACTACACTCTTTCCATGCTTAGATATACAATAAATAAATATTACATTCACAGATGGATGATATTTAGGATATCTGAATACCGAGCAAAGAATCGGATATGGGGACCGATAGTTTTATATATTTGGGTATACCTATAATATTTATACATTGAGTGTTTGCACATTTATATTTGTGCATTTTCACCACATCATTTTTTTCATAGAAAAATATGCACATTTGCTTGTCTTACTTACTTTGTTCCATAATAATCAGTTACCTATTCATTATTTTTTACTTCACAAAAAAAATACAAAATAATCGATGAATTAATAAATTAAGTCATTAAATTTCTTGAATAGAGCACATTACTAATGAAGAGGCACTAAGATGCATAAATACGTCAAGATAACTAATAACTGTCAAACGAAGGATAACCAACTTTACATACATTCTACGCAATGAGAAATGTACATCTCTTACAATCTTATGAAGGGTAAAATAGAAGGCAGGAGGCGTAACCTCATAGAGTGGCTCAATATCTAAAATGTCGAAGATCTTACAAATCTTGCATAAAAAAAATTCTCACTCAAAAGTCTCAGGATGACTCACATTATTATGCTCTAGCAAAGAATTTCTTCCCATATTATAAAAATTAATATGTTAATTAAACAACTTTTTAAATTTATTTTAATGAAACTAAAAATAAATCTAAGACTGGGGCGCCAGTTTCTTACTTACTTACTTACTTACCATCGGGAGGATAGAGCGCCACTCTCTTCTGTCTTGATATATAACTCTCGCCTCATCCACTTTCTTCGCACGCAAACATCTTCGCACGCAAACTCGCCGGTTGTTGATGTGTTCTACGGGGATGTGTTGACGGTTCTAACGGGACCATCTTCCAGTATCTGGTTAATCTGGTCACGCCACGTGCCATCAGCACATGGATTATATATCTTTCTTACTATTTTTTCCTCATTCATTCGCTCAACATGCCCAAACCATGTGAGCGACCCTTTTTAAATTCTGTTAATTATAATAAGATCAGCTTTACATTCATTCCTAATATCTAAATTCTTTACTCTATCATAAACGGAATTGTCACACATAAGTCTGAGGGATCTCATTTCCACTGCATTTAATATTTTCATCATTTTTATGAAAAATGAACATCTGTTTCATTGCATTATGAATAAAGTAGAAAATCTACGTTCCTTCTCAGTGATCAGTATAACATTGGGAGTAACACTTTGTTTACGTATTGAGATATTTCTATAATTATAGCAGTCAAGAACTTACATTTATCGCACTGACACAAAAAGGTTAAAGAAGAAAGGTTTTACCGCCAATGTCCAACATAACATCAACATCAAACAGCTCAAGAAGTTTTCACAGAACCCCAGATTACCAGGAACGTACCTGAAACAGGAAAGATAATTTATTTTATATGAATATATTATCACCACTAAAAATGACAAAATGTATGTTAAATTTTTAAAAAAATAAAAATATTGGAACATTATGGGGGGGAGGGGGGCAGTAGTTTCAATAAACTTTATTTTAATTATTTCATTATTAAAATAAACTTTATTGATTATACACATATAATTTTGGATAGTACGTCTGCTTACGTCTTAGTATACTGATCATTTTTTTTATCTGTCGACATTAAATTGTCAGGTGTATTGAGATCTGAATTGCATATAATTTTAATAGACTAGAAATTAGTAGCAATTGCCCCTTTGTTTTTGTGTTTTGAGATTTTTTTATATTAAACAATATTGAGTGAGACAAAATAAATTAACTCGGCATGTAGGTATGAAGGCCACTTCTACAATTCAAGAAAAATCTCAATTAAGGTGGTTTGGACACGTCTTTCGAAAATGAAAAGAACTAAAGAGAGGTACCTCATTGGCATATCCAGGATAGGTGGCTGGTAAGTCGCCCCATTTGGAATAAATAACAACAAAAACCTAAATTTGTCGTCTAATATTGAAACAGTGCAAGACAAATAAAAATGGAGGTGCCTTATTGTTTAATTAAATTTATTTTAAAATTTGTAATTGATTGATATCAAGGCCAAAATACTATAAATGAATTGAATTGTAGGTAGGCACTATATCGTTGGCAAATTTGTTGTTGGTACAATTGTGTTTTATTCGGTGTGCCCTGCTTGTTACAAACATCCCTTAAATATCACCCTTTCATTGCTCATTAAGGTGAGAATTATTTTATGGGGTCAATTTAATTACAAGGTACAAAAGGCACACTGGATATTTTATTGACGGCATTAAAGCCTGGAGATAATATAATATTCGCAATAAAATATCGATCAAATTAAACAAAGGGCTGAACAGTAATAAAATTGGTGACGGGATGAAAGTGTAAAACTAAATATTTCTCTTTTTCAAAAAATGCAAATATTTCAGAAAATTGGAAATTCTTTAAATTAATGTAAACTAGTTAATATAGAAATTATACATTCTACTTTAAATTTAACCACTGTCACTTTTTCTCAAAATTTTTCAGAATATTACAATTTCAGGCCAGATTATAAGAATCTTATATTGATTGATGAAGAAAAAATAAAGAAATTGAAATGTTAACCTCATCAATAAAAAATAGGAACACAATATCAAGTAAATTAAGTTGATCATAAATATTAATAAAAACAGTAAACAAAATAAAAAATACAATTTTGCCACCGATGTACAAAATTGTAAAAAATTATCAGTTTACTAATCAAGTGGTAAGAAATCCTAATAAATTTCATGAAGCACTTTTTCTCGCAGCTTCTCTTTCATTATTTATTTTTGTATGGAAATATATAAAATTAATATTTATTCATTCAAGTTCCATTCATTTTAAAAAGAAATGAATAAAATCGTTCTAATTTGTGGACTTAACGTTAATAAAAGTACATGTGGCTATTTTTTCAAAAGTATTGCAAAGTAAGCGGTGATTTTTTAAAATATATTTTTTTGAAGAAACGTACAGTATCTGTTACATAAATCTTTAGTTTAAAAACAGTTTAAAAAGTTAACACACAATTTATGTACTATTTTCAAAATATTTTTTTTTACATTCTAACAACCCTTCAAAATCAATATATTAAAATAATGGATGAAATGTTTTTGAATACAAATTATTTAAATCTCAAAATTTGTAGTTTTTGATATTTAATGAGTAAGCAGTTTACTCAGCCTATATATTTAAGACACAATGGAATAATTAAAACATAAAATTGAGACAATTTTAATTACAAACTTGATCGAAAATAAATCAAATAAAATACTAATTGAATTCGATACCAGAGGGAAGTTCCGTTCAGACCAATTATAAAATAAAAATATGATACAAAGTATATTGAAAAATATGATTATTTTGTTATAGTTTAAGGGTTTTACTAGTTTAATAATAATAACTGTATTTCAGTACTACAAGAGAGATGTTGGCTGCATACAAAATGTAGTAAAATTGGAGTAAAACCCAATACGGCCACAGATGTGGAAGTAATCTGTCTGGGGGACTAGAAAATATCCGAAAACAATTATGGAGCCGTTAAAACGCACTTAAATTTGGCGAAATGGGAGAGCCATGTCGATACTGCTCCGCCTGTAGATTGACTGACCCTAACTGAGGTCGTATAACACCATTACACGATCACGTGGGGTGTGATAAACAGAATAAGTAATAAATTCACTTTTGGGATGATAATTTTTGCCAGTAATGAATACCATATTTATCATTACTAATAAAGTAATAACTTCTCGGAATTCGTTATTCATATATCAGAAACTGACCAATAAAATTATAAACCTAACCTCACCTTCGTGACGGAAAATTAGCAATCGCGTGCAGTAACTGACTGCCTGTATATTATATGAGCTGGTGACAGCTAGAATTTTAGGAAATAAATAAAATTGGATATTCGTATATACCATTCGTAGCGTAATTGAATCGTGTTTAGAAAAACGGGATAGCTCCATCACAATATGTTTTGGGATGAACAATTTTTTTTTTGTATGAAATACATACATTTTTAAATTTTGGTTTTAAACAAGGACTGTTTCCAATCAAATATATAATTTTCATATCCTTACGGGAGTGCCTTCGATATAAACGGTTTTATATAATCTAGACTAGAAGGATGTAGAAAACATACCTGTATATGTACTTCCACGTTGGTAGTGGAGTGTGCGGATGGGGTGGGGGCAGCGTATCTATAAATATCGTATCGCCGGACGGTGAGTACAAATTTAGTCTATGCGAGCGAAGCGATATATACGAAGCAAATTTTTAGGTTAAATAGTTCTAAGTAAAACTGTAATGATACTTAAATTATTAAAGTTTACTGTTTACCAATGTGTTTCTTTTAAAACCCTATAGCCACGAATACGCTAAAATATTGAATACATTGATCTACATATATCTGATTTCAATCGAAAATATTAAATTCACAGGAACTGCAAAACGGCAACCTATTATAACATAGGGTAAATTGGTTGGGGCGAAGTCTGCTAAATATTTTTCCCCCGTGGCTTAATGAGATTAACACTGCACATGGCGTTAATGCCGCCGAGAAGTTGTAATTGTGCCCATTGTTCTCGGCTGCCTCCCCAACTGTACGGAACCTACTTAATGTTTAGTGTTGTACCCCTTAACACAGTTTCATCCCCAATTTTATCACATTTTGCATTATTTTTAGGAGAACATGGAATGCCTCTATACGGTTGACCAATCTACCGAACCATGCAGATGGTGATAAATATCATTCTAGCTATTGCAATTTAATATCAATTTCATAAACATACTTAAATTTCATATAATTAATGTAAAGTACAGCGTGATGCAGTTTTTAAAAAAATAGCATTTACGATATAATTTCACTTGTGAACTGCAAAACATTGTGTTTTTTCCAATTTCTTATTTTTTTCTACTCTAAAATCTCTATATGTGGGTAGACCACATATTTTACCAATAAAATACGAAGTTAACTGAGTGTAAAAATATTTATTAACGAATTGTAAATAATATTTTCTATTCAGATTTGAATGAAGAAGATTCTTCCGAAGTTTATCAATCGTTCATATTTATTTCAAATTCATTTATTATAATTAAAAAGCTTACTCTGTTATGATTTGGAAAAGTATTACATCGTATAATTAATTCGCTAGGGTCTACTTATTTCAAGGAATTTTTGTTTCCGACTATTTTTAGAAATCATGTAAATTTTTTTTCTCTTTTTGAAACTTCGAATTAGATAGTTCTTTAATTATGGAATTGATGATTTATGCAACTCCGCGAAAAACAATGCTTTGAATAATGCAGAAAGAGTAGGGGGTGGCCTTCATCAGTAGTTGAGAGAAAAATGTTGGTAATGATGACGACGACGAAAAAATTACTGTGAAAAAAATTAAAAACTCTACCATATGTAAATTAATATTTTAATATATGTACATGACCTACGTATCTGAAAATATGTATTCTGAATTTACTCGGCCTTTGTGAAAATATTTTCAGAACTAGCTGGTCGTACCCGGCGTTGCACGGGTTAAGGATTAAGTAAAAAATAAGTTTGTGAGAGAAAACAAAGGGTCCGCTGTTCTCTAAAAAACAATGTTTCCATCTAATGTTAACATAAGTTATTGTAACAAAACTGTAATACTTAGATATATGGTATTGTAGACTTTTTTGTAGATATTAATGTCCTCTATAAAACTGTAGTACATTACTTTGCTCTATTGGCAATAATTTTCGCAGCGTACGCAATATAAGGTTTTTTTTCGTAATTTTTCACACGTTGGGTTACATTATCGAAGTTTTCATACGGATCCTAACATTTTTGAAAATATTCTATAACCTATATTCATCAGGGATAATGTAGAATTCTGAATGTGAAAGAATTTTTCAAATCGGTCCAGTAGTTTCGAAGCCTATTCAATTCAAACACACAATCAAATCTTTCCTCTTTATAATATTAGTATAGATTAAAGAAAACATTTTTATTCTATTTTAGATGTGAGGTTTTCAAACATTGATTGTATGTGGTTATCCCTCACCACACACAAGAATCATAATTCTTTTTGGTGGTGGTAAATAAATAAAAAAAATGATTATTGTTTATTGATCCATAAGGCTTCGTAAAAAAAGGACAATGAATCATAGCTAAGAAGTTCGGTATCAAGTAAAAGAAATGTATGGGGGAAGAGTGACACTCATGCTATAAATCAACCCTAAACAGAATCCACACGGACACGAGACCAGCGAAATAGGATTATTGGACAATTGAACTACTGGAAACACATTAGGGCTTCTTGCAAATGTCTGGGGTGGAAACGAGTGTGATTTTAAGGCGACAAGGAGATCTAGGTACCTATATCTGAGTGTATGGCTGGAGGCGAAATGAATTATTGATAATGCGGGAAGAGTCCATGACTGCGGTAGTGCTATTTGCCATGGACTTATGCGTGGGATTAACGACTTTAGGAATAAAAGGGATTTGCTCTGGCGATCGCACGGATCCCGTGGAATTAATTGTGGTTTCTAGGAGATTACATTACCTGTGAAAATATATTTCTGCGTCTCTCAGGGCAGAGTTTACCGTGCCAACCCATGCTGTATTTACGACTTCTGTCAACCATTAAAGCCGCAAATACAAAATTCGTAAATGTGTTATATAATATTACTTCGTTGCCTACCAAAAGAGCCTGATTTAATGCAAACTAAAATGTAATGTATAAATCTGTGCGTAAAAGGAACAACCGAATGAGCAATAAATGCAGGTTTTCAGGAGAGCCAAAACAAACTTTGGGAATTTCGTTTGTTTGAAAAATATCTCTTAAAGCCTTTGTTATTTACATGTACTTTTTGCACCAGTCATTTTTTTCACAAGAACGTTGAACCAAGTTGATTAATATATTCTTACCAAATTTTTCAAATAATTAAATATGTCATTTGTTTTTTTTTATTCGAAAAATTAAAAAATAGTCGCATTTTATTTTATTTTCTGACTCATAATTTTTCCTTGCTAGATATGTATCTAAAGAACAACTCTGAATACTTAATTCAAAGCTAGATTTTATTGACTTATTTGGTTATTCCTCTCGTCCACAGTGTCAGTCGTAAACATTTTTCGATTTCGTTTATTCTGTTGCTTTGCATCCAGACGTACGCGTCTGTACATCTGCAAGACTAAAGACAATACCCACTAATCTTAACGCTTTTAATTACTTTCACAAGTTTGTCAGCTACAAAATGTTGTAGCCACTAGTGGACCTAATTCCTAATCAAAAATCGCTCTTAAATTCGGCAGAGAGATGAACTCTAGATGACAGTAATAATAAAATCACTCATTATTTTTACAAAAACAGTTTAATTATTCAAAAAATTAATTATTTTGATGACACATTATTTTATCGGACATCGTAAATGCCGGTGATTTCTGAGGGTTTTATTTTTATAATAGTGATGTTTGAGTTTTGAGGATAGGTGAGGCATGGAGCGCCTACGGCTGCCCGGACGCTAGTCCCTCCAGCGTACCAAATAAACCAATCACCTCAAGGCGATCCACCAATCGGAAGCCCTGGACACCGCGACGAGATACCCACATAACTTAGTATAGTACGCCAAGCACTATCTTTACTGGTCCTGTAATAAACCGACAATGTAAATTGTTAAGCCATGTATTCACTAGGGGACAAATTGTCTCTCAACATCACGCGCGGCATAGAGTCTACGTGACGTTGTAACGTCGCGCACTGTTCCGCGACGTCGCGCACAACATAGCGGGGCATTTCTACGAGCCGCGGCAACGTTGCCATGCGTACGGTACCCGACAGTATCACGTGGTATGTTTACAAGTGAATGCGCATGCACTGTATCCGTCAACATGACATTAATGTGGGGAAACGTAATTGTTCTCCAACTCATCGCGCTCTACCAAAGCCGTACAATTTTGTGGGACACTTCAAACACTAAAAAAAACAAGTTTTTATTATACCCCCTTTCTTTGTAAAATATAACAACAATTAAAGACGAATTAAAACATATAACATAACACTAAGCTTACAGTAATTTAATATAGCTCTAAAATGTCAGATGTTTTGAGCTTTGATAAGACACTTCATGCTTTGAAGATTAAATTCTAAAAACATTTGTGGGTCAATTTAGATTTTCGACATTCTTAGTGAAATATCTATTATGTATACCGACGGAGTAATTCAAATTTAGAAAATATTCCGCGATGTTATCGGACCGCCGTTGCTTCAAACTTTTCTAATGATTCCAATTTGAAAAAAACAATAAAATTTCTAAAAATCCGAAATTATACTATAATTATTAATTTTTTTTAACTAAAATTTGATAGATCTTCTTGATCGTGTTTCAGCTCGATTACATGATTCACGGGAAAAGGGTTAAAAACGATCCAAAGTTTTTTCGACGGCAAGCCGGCAAGCAAGCAGATGCCACGAGTTAAAAGAAAGGAAGTAAAAAAGTAACCCACAAAAACCAAGTTTTTAGAATACTCTCTTTCTCATTTTCGGGTTTCGCGTATACCATATGCGTTGAAATATCCATACAACTTGTATGAAAAAAACATTACAAATTTGAATAATCCAAAATTATACTATAATCATTAATATTTTAAACGAAAATTTGACAGATCTTCTGATCTCCGCCATGAGTCTGCTTGCAAAGTTGCAGCTCGATTGGATTACGGGAAAAGGGTTGAAAATCGATCCAAAATTTTTTCGACGGCAAGCCGGCAAGCAAGCAGACGCCACGAGTTAATATAAGGGGAGTAATAAAAAGAGAAAATATAGATACTCTTGATATTTTTTTTCACTCAATGAAATCTACATTTAATAAAGGTAACTTTCAAAAATACCAATTTATTATTCTCTTAAGACAATTATATAATTTATGTAATTAAATAACAAATATTTAAATAATATTTCTGACACCACAGTGTCAGTAAATTTAAATTAATCAGAATCAGATAAGATGTACAAAATCTTTAAATAAAATATCTGTAACACTGTAAAATCTTGAAATTTGGATTGACGACGTGAACATTAGTCTCAAGCACTGCACACGACAAAAAAGGGTTGGACTCAAAGCGCACAAACGAGAAACGAAACACATCATCTTTTCTCGCTTTTAGGGTGGTTCTTCGATTTGCCTGCAGAGAGTAATGTTTCCTTTAAACTCGTGGACGGCTCCTTCCAAATTTCTCGAAAACAACAACCGAGCATGGCGAATTTGCATTTTTACATTATTAAAAGCAACCCTGGGGAGGAAGCGACAAAGATAACAAGGGGTAAAAATTCCAATCTCAATTCCTACATAATGCAGCCATAAAGACAGGAATTTATTAGTGGCAACATTGCGTATTTATAAAATAAAAATGACACCGGAATTGCACGTTGGAAAACTGGTAAACATGATACCGGGGTGTCGTTACCTTCGGAGGGGACCAAATGTAAACAAGCAGTGGATTAAGATTCCATTTTGGTAAAAAAAAATATCCATAAAATTTTGGTAAGAAAATATATATTTCTGCCTCATTTGACGGCCAATATTTTCGTGGCCAAATTTGAAGCGCTAAAATGCACTGTGAATATAATGATACATAATTAATAAATAATATAATCCACCAAAAATTAAGGACTTTTCATGTTTAAATTTCATCTTTATGTTTATTAATTATTTTCATATCCCAGTGATATACTAATCAAAACTTGTTTAAATCTTTTTTATATCCAATTTTTTGTAATAAATATGTTATAAATCTTTTTTATATCCAATTTTTTGTAATAAATATGTTATAAATTTTAATTATATACATAATTTTCTATGTTTCTATTTATAAAAAATATCCTATGATCTCTAATTGCTGAAATAGCTGCTTAATTTGATTCAGATTTTCACAACACGCCAACTAAAATTTAACTTTTACAACAAAAAATATCACTGAAAGTAATATTAAAATATCTTAAATGTTGCCAATCCGATTTGGAAAAAACATATTTTTGTAAAATAACCCCTAAAAAATATTTTAGGATTTTTTAAAATGATTTTTATTAAAAATATGGCTTAACGGATTGAAAATCCGTATGTCACATTTTTGATATTAAAACTTTGGATGGATTTTTAACCCCTTTTTCCGTGATCCAATCGAGCTGAAACTTTGCAAGCAGACTCGTGGCGACGATCAAGAAGATCTACCAAGTATCCAAAATTTGAGGGGTTAAATGTCACATTTGTTACTCACAGTGTCCTAAAGAATGAGTATGCAACATTTGGGTCAGATTGGACAAACGGTATGGTATATATATATAAATAAATGTTATAGTCAAGGTTTTCACGGGTGTTAGAAATGTTACTATTAATTTCTTTGGGGATGGGGATGACCCGCGTCAAAATCTGGTCCTCAGGAGGATCATTCGTCAACCAACGTTCCACCTGAATCATAATAGGCATCTTCAGGGTGCCTTGTTAATAAATTTCCTTCACGAGGGGCAGTGCGAGCACGTCCGTTCGTATCGGAAGCTTACTACGAAGTGAGGTCAGGCAAGTCAAAATCTAAATTTGGGTACTTCGGTCATTCTTAGCCTTAATGGTTTTTGGGAATTTGGTATTGAGTATTGGGTATTCCCGGAAGTTGTTGCCCTTAATGGCGTTTGTCTCGCTCCTTGTGTTGCGCTTTGTACTCGATGTTGCTTCTATTGTGTCGATATTTACCTGTTCGGTGGTTGTATTTTATTGGTTTTTGCGCGTTAATATATTATTTTTACAGTAAATTTCATAGTAATAAGAAATGAGATGCAGATTGCCTAATTTTAAGAAGAAAAAGAAGATATTAGATATCTTTATTTCTATTATTATTTTAGAGTTGGAAACCAAGCATTATTTTTAAATATAAAAATAATTTAAAATTTTTTTTTAGAAAATACGCCACTAACTATAAAGAAGGATCAAAATAAATACGGAAATGTAGGAAATAAAAGAGAAATAAGCCCTTATGAAATAAATAAGTCATAAACTGGATATTGTTCAAGCCAATCCGCTGCAAGCAGACTTGCGTTATTAAATCTCTGTTCTTTGGTCGGATATTTAAATATTTTTATTCCCTTATAAAAATTTAAACACGCCTCGGTTACAGCTGTGAACCAAATTAAAATAATCCTTATTTGTTGAAGCGGACTTTATTTAAATAACTTTTATAGAACAAAGGATTCTATACTATCTAATTTGCATGTCTTAAAAATGTTCCATTATTCAATAAAGTTTCCTGCAGATAAATGAAATTCGCAAGACGTTTCAAAAGTATACGTTTTATTAAAACAAAATAACCAAGTAGAAAATTTTTGTATCATTAAGAATGAATAAATCCAATTTTGTTTGCAAATTGATGTCTCTTTGAAATTTGTTTTGAATTAAAAATATTTGAAACACGACATTGACAAGTAAACATTAATTTCTTTTTGATCATAAATCTTTATAAAAATAAATTAAATGTATCAAAAATGATGGAAAAAATAAGGTTTTTTAAATTTAAGCTAAATAGTTGTTAGGTAAAAACTATCTGTATAAAATTAAAATGTTATTAAACACGTGTAAGAAGTAAGAAGGTACAAACGTACGATATGGAAAGTGCATTGGGCTAATTTGAAAAAATAAAACGTCCGGACAGCGATATTTATTCAAATCCAGTTAAATGACAAAGTACCAGACAATTTTTAAAAATATAGATGCATCAGGCGCACGACATTAAAAGTGATGCAAATAAAAAATTATTTAAAATATTGTTTAGCACGTATAAAATTATCTTACAGGTATTCAAGATCATTCATGTTTTTTCCTTAAATAAGCTTTGTTCAAAAAACTCACAAAATTAGATATTATCTTGAGGAAAAATATAATATTGCGTTTTTCTTTCACAATATTGCGTCAATATAATAAGTCGGTATCCTATTCATTTTATAAAATAATTAGTATCAATATAATTAATAAAATTTTAATTTCCTTTCACCCCTTTATATTGAAGATATCATCATTTTTCAGGGCCAATGGTCCTTTCGTCAGGATACAATGTATAATTATACCATCTACCTATTTTTGAAAACCTTTATATTTTTCTAAAAATACGAAATATGTTTAAGATAGGTAGAAATTTGTTTTTCAAGTTTAAGGAAACATGCAGGACAGACATGGCCTTTTGTATATGTAAGATGATATCTAACATGATTTGATATAATCTATTATAGAACATACTAAATAAATATGTTAAAAAGTAAATAAAAGCCTTTAGCATTTTATCATAAGTACCTGCTTATAATAAAAATGAGAAAATATTTTTGAAATAATTTACTAATTTTTGTAGAGGCAGCAGGGGTGATTTTAATTAAGAATTTGGTTATATCAAAAATCAGCCATAAAGCTTTCCTTAACTAATTATAAATTTTAAAGTATTTAAACGATTTAAAAGAACAAAAGATGAATTTCAATTAATTTACAAAACAAAGTTATCTTAATTAAGGGACATCAAAGAAAAACCTTTTCACAAAAAACTCGCGATCGAAAAAACATTTCAATCACAGCATGTAAATTTCAGTCCACTTATTTAGCAAACTAAAGAAATTCCATTTAAGAAGTTCGCTGCTTTTTTCTTTATAAAGTTGTCTTCAGAATCGTCCCAAAGCGAGGACTATAGAAAAGTGGTTCTGGGAATTTTACCTGAAAACTTGAAACCTCGCATAATGTGGACCAAACTCGGATGCAAAGGATTTTGCTAATTAAAAAAAAAGCATATTAGCCACCGCATTTCTTAGCGTTAAAAAGAATGTGGAATATTTTTTTTATTTTCACTGTTTATTTAGTTACATACATAAGTTATACGGGCTAATTACATGATTTACATCCAAACTTATCGTATTGCATAATTATCAGTAATTTAAAGTTTTTCATTTTTGCACTCCTGATTAAACTCTTTTATATTATTGTTTTCGGCAGGCTATCGAAGATTTTAAGGCCTTTGTACATGAGACAATTTTGTGAATTATTTTTCTTTTTTTAAGTTTTATGCTATCGGCGCCTCTTGTATTGTATGAATGAAAATACTTATTTCGTTTCATCCTGTTATATTTTATTTTTTGATTTACTGGTTCAAATTTTAGGTCACACAACATTTTTGTTATTTTTGTACTTCTATTACATTTCAATATTATAGCAATGTTTTGTTTTGTACTATCTGTAGTTTTTTCAAATTAAGTTAAGCTTGATGAATAGTCACAAGAATTACAAATTATAAGGTCAATTTCACAAAAAAATAAAAAATTTACAAATTATTTTCAAATTTTTCGATTTTTCTACTTCAACCTCTTTTTTCTCAAATGCAAAGTGCCCGCTGGAATTTTTCTAGTATCAGATTCAGACTCTCCATACTTCAAAATATAGGAATCGGGCAATATTTTAAGAATGCGAAAATGTTTTATTTTCAGAACAGTGTTATTTAACGTCTACTAGTTTCGATACCACTTTATATTATACGTTTAACTTAACGAAAATACACTGATCAAAACTATCACTATATCTTTATAAAGATACATTGATAGTTTTGATCATACGCTTATGATACAATGGTATCAATTTTGGTTGATGTTGAAAATAATCCATGTTATTTTATATAAATTTGTTAATTCTTGTTTGGAAAAGTCTCATATAAAACGCATTATTTATGTATATATATTATAATATAACACTGTTTGTTTATTATATATGCTCGGATAATAACTAACTAACAACAGAGGGTTCTTCACCCTTTCAGTCTTCTTTTCCACCCTAACTGTTTAAACTATCAGCTGCCACGTAGAGTTAGTTAGCACACTACAAATAATGTACGGCGGTAGATCGCAAACTATCATTAATTATATAGGGAGATCGGTGGAGCGGACACAGAAGCTACCAGGAAATGAATGACCTAGTGTAAAATAGAAATCCATGGCAAGAGCTACATAATGACACAGAAATGCACCTGAAGAACGAGAGATCGCCTTTGACAAAAATTCCGTATAAAATGCCTTGGGCATAATAGTAAGTTCCTTGGAACATAAAAATACCAAATTATATTTGAAAACGATGCTGTCAGAATATGACACAGTGTCAAATATATGTCACGTTATAGCGAGATCCAGGTAGTTGATGAAATTAATGAAACGGAAGAAGATTTGACAAGTAGACTTTATTAAATATATTGAAAATACAATTTTTCTTATACAGTTAAGGTCGAAAAAATGGGTGAATACAAATATGACTGAAAATCAAAAAGGCTACGACGGAGACGGTTAAAATATATGAAGATATAAAAAACAAGATAAAAGAGCATGGGTAATAAAATTTATAATAAAATTTACATTAAATTAAATTCTGTAATATACACACATTGAGTTATATTTCTCACTCATATAGCTCCTCTCTAAACTGTAGTATAAATAAGAAAAAGTAAAAAATGCACATAAAAGTAAAAAAAAGATATATAAATAAATGCATTGTAACCATAAATAAATGCATTTACCAATGAAAAACTATAGTTGGCTTTAATGTTTCCCATTTTTTGTATTTACTTAATTATTGTTAGCTGTTGATTTTTCGAAAAATATAAATAAATACTGTTTAAATTAGTGTCAATTAAAATAATGATGTTGCCCTACAATTCAACTGCCATACAAATCAAGACTAGTTATTAATTAAGTCAATAATTTAAGTTTACAAATTTAAAAAAAATCCAATTAGATTCTTCATGAATCGATGAGTATGTGATGACATTGTTATGATTGTGAATTTTTGATAAAAAATATATTGTTTCGTATCGTGGCTAAGGAGGAATGAATGAAAACACTAGAAATTAGTTAGAGATTTATTAATTAATAATTAATTAATTTTATTCAATGTACAAAGTCACTTAAAATGAATTAAGCTTAACGGTATTCTTTAAATTATACTCTTTCGCAATATACCACTCGTAAATGAACACTATTATCGCTGGGTAATATATTGTTCGTAGAATATTCAATTCTCGCACATAGAAGTCGCTCTGGTTTATTTTACCAATTAGGTACTTCGCTTGATTATTTCTCTTTATTTATCGCTTCGATTGTCTCACGACTGGCCACCCTTGTCTCGCGGCTCGTGGCCGATTTCACAGCAGACGAACTATTAAACACGATAAACTCAACTCGCACCACGGCGTAGTTCCGTATTTATATAAAAATTCTGGTAATTCCGTAATTTTTACATTATTCTAATGTTTAGGAGAAGATTGTCGTCGCTTTTCGGTTGTTTTAAGTGTTTTTAAATGGTCCGCTAAGGTTATAGATAATTGTCGATTTCTGTAGACCATTCTCGATTTTTCCATAGTGTTGTTTCCAGTGACATATTACCGGAGATTTGGACAGTGCGTAAATTCTTTATAGCATCTCGTTAAAATAGTTTAACCTATCTGAAAACTTATTATCAATTATATAAATACACATTTGCTATCACTCGATACTGAAAAAAGAATGCCATACATTTTCCGACTATCCTGAAACACATTTTATATTTCTTGTACATTAATAACTGTCTATTTTTCAGGGTGCTTTATTATCATTTTTTATTTACTCAACGGCAAGTAGCTACTTTTAAATTATTATTTTATATACATTTTTAGCTAAGTAGATCTCCTTAAAATTATACGCAAACCTTGAATTGTTTTTTTGTCTTTGCCAAAACAAAGGAAAAATTAACCTTATTGCTTTCGCTCACAAAAAATGAGATCCAATTAGCAAAACGGCGCCATTCTTGACAAATTAAAGATAAGAATACACCAACCTCCAGGATTGTTGGGAAGCTGATCCTATGGCCGCAGTACGAAGTGCTCGAGTTCCGTCCGTCGCGTCACCACACAGTGGGTCGAGTGGAACAAGCTACCTTGACTTTAATTTATTGCATAAATAGTTACCTTTAAGATTAATTAAATAAGGATCTTAATTAATTTTTTACTATAAATACTGGAAATATTTATATTAATAAGTATTATTCAGATAATTAAGATATTATTTAGTCATTTTTATGAACTGTTGGAATCTAGTGGATTTTCCGCGGAACAGCTTAACTAATGGCGTAACTGCGTGACTGAGATTTGTCTCAACGATTCATATTAACATCGCATGAAAGACATGGTATACAGTAGAGTGAGAATATTGGAGTTAATTTAACCCTCGGGGTGCCTGGTGGGTCTGACAGACCCGTCACTTCAAGGAATCGGTGATATTTTTTTAGATGTTTAACCAAGCCCACTGTGCTCCTGAGTAGCTTCGCGGTATAGACAAGACGTCATTTTACCGCCCTTCTCGCAGTCTGCAACGCACTGTCGTTACACTTGTGTCTCCTGCACAAGTGACATTTGCCTAGAACATGTGAATTTTATATGCGAAAATTGTCGCACATATACTGAGTAATTATAAGCGACTAGCTGGTCGTACCCGGCGTTGCACGGGTTGAGGATTAAGTAAAAAATAAGTTTTTGAGGGAAAAAAAAGATTCCCCTGTTCTCTAAAAAATAATGTTTCCTTTTAATATTAACATAAGTTATTGTAACATAACTGTAATACTTAGATATATATGGTAATGTAGACTTTTTTGTAGATATTAATGTCCTCTACAAAACTGCAGTACGTCACTTTCCTCTATTGTCAATAATTTCCGCAGCGTACGCGATAAAAGTTTTTTTTCACACTTTGGGTTACATAAACGAAGTTTCAATACGGATCCCTAACATTTTTGAAAATATTCTATAACCTATGTTCATTAGAGATAATGTAGGATTCTAAATGTGAAAGAAAAAGAATTTTTCAAATCGGTTCAGTAGTTTCGGAACCTATTCAATGCAAACAAACAATCAAATCTTTCCTCTTTGTAATATTAGTATAGATAAGATAATAATCTGTAAGTTGATTCATCTGTGCCTCAAATTAACGTGTAGCCTGATTTTTGATCTCAATTTAAAGTTTAATATTGTTGAAAAGACGTGTGTTGATTTTTGTTAACTAAGATTAGAGGTTATTTAATTAATAAAACATTTTAAAACAAATTAAGCATTATTTTTTTCATTTTATCATACAAAAATAATATCGAAAATACATAAAAACTAGTCACCTGACATTTCAACACATAAATAACAAACAAAAAAAATCAATTTTATTTACGGGTCCGACATACCCACCAGGCACGCCGTGTGATTTTCACCTACCAGGCACCACAACTGTTAATTATAAATTAGTACAAAATTATTCCACTTGTTTAAAAAATGGGCATTATTATTACAATATTACAGCGTAAAAAAGCTTAAGATAGAAAATTAATAATGAAAAATGAAGAAAGTGATAATAGAAAGATATTATTTTAAATGGTTATGTTAGTGATGAGTCATTGGTTAATCTGGGATCAATTGTTTTTAACACCAAATAGGTGATGTGTGTTTTTTTATATTCTGTTACTGTTCTTTTAGTATTTAAATTAGTTGATATTCTTTTTGAGATTAAATGTATGTTAATTATTTTATGAAATGCGTTCAACTTTATGGATTTACGTGCAAACAAACATCTAGCAACATGTTTTGTGGGTCTAGCTTTTATTATTCTGTAATTAAAAAAATTTATCATGAATATTGTGTATAATCGTCTATTGATTCGTAATTTGACTACGTGTGAAGACATATTATTGTGTGGATGTTCCATTTTTTACAAATTAATATAAATCGATTGAATTTTTTGTACCCAACCAATGTGTGTTAACAAGCTATTTAAATGATTGGACGTACCTGCAGATATACATATAACAAGATGTTCTTATATTCTGTTACTGTCATTTTCGCATTGAAATTAGTTGATTTAAGAGTTATATTTCTTAGATTTTGTTAATTTTATTAAGTATTTAATAAAATATATGAATATATGTATGGATATACCTACAGACAAACGTTTATGAAGATTTTTTGTGGGTCTGGCATCATTTTAATTTGTTTTTTATAGTTGTTGAATTAAAATTAAAAAAAAAAAAGAAATTCTGGACTGGTACTTATCAGAAGGTGGGTGTTTGAACACGGATTGTGGATTTGGACAAGTTATTGGGAGATATTTTTGGATGAAGGTTTATGGAGCGGTCAGTGTGTAGTGGAAAGGGAAACACGCCCTTAACTTGTCTTCCTCGGGATCCGGGTAGAAGTCGACAAAGTACTTTGGTTCCTCCCTTACCAGAAGGGCGGTAGGTTTGGTACGAAGAAGATTTTGTACCATGACGCACAAAATAAGGCATACACAAGACAGAGCAGTCAAGGCAGTAAATGTTACAAAATGATTTTGGTAGAACGTGCACTTTATGGAAATGTATAAGACAAGGTGGGTGCGTTCAATTAAACCTGGTCTAATATTATTAATATTTAACGCATTAACTTTGGGGTTAGACATTATAACAGATTGTTAGTTAACTTTGTAAAAACCACTACAAGATTTTAGGTCTACCGGTTTCGAGTTCACATTTGAGTGCATGTTTGTCCCTGATAAGACTAACACGCATGTGATCAATTATTGGTGGAAGTGTAACGATACTATGGTTGAGGTGTGTAGTGTTGTGAATGTAGTGGTGTAGTGTTAGTCCTGACGAAGAGACGGGTACGTCTCGAAACCGGTAGACGTAAAATCTGGTAGTGGTTTTTACAAAGTTAACTAACAATCTGTTAAACCTGGTCTAGTTCATAAAGTTCGAATAGTGAGTATTTATACAATTCAAAAAATTATCTTCGTGATTCTGATCATTTAATTTTTCCCCGTCGTCATCATAATTACCGTTGCCCGATTTTTTACCCTGTAACGCAAATAATTGAAAAGTTCACAAAGCGCGCGGATTGCACACGGTCTCGCAAGACGTTTCAGATTCAGACGCTGTGCGGCGCCGCCATCGCAGACGACAGTCTTTCATTTCCCGCCGTTTTATTTTTAT
>JADDOH010003794.1:0-12423 GCA_016648135.1 Agrypnia vestita | reverse complement strand
ATGATTGTTTTCATTACTCATTTTGGCCAATATTTCAGTCAGTGAGTTTTACCGCTAAAGAGAAGATATATAGAACTTTCAACATTTGATAATGAATGTTCTTATGATGGAATTGATGAACGTAATGTAGATTGTGTAGAGTGATCATTTAAACACACTCATATAGGTTGTTAGCCTTGAGTCATCGTATAAAAACGCTTCCATTCACGTTTCTCACATAAATAGTTTTGCATCTATGAGACTTCTAAAATATATCTTATTTAAAAAAGTAACTATGTATTTTTAATACTTGCTTTAACTTTAAATAATTTAGATATTTTGTTAAATTAAATTTAATTTAAAATTCGATGTTAAGATTACATAGACATTATACAAATATTAAAATTAAAATTAATGAAAAATTTTAGTACAAAAAATCATTTGATAAGCTTATGTATATGATAATTTGACAACGCAATCGGCTAGAGTAGTATAGTTTTTATTAATCTTTAAAAGTGCGCAAGTAAATTGTGTAAATATGATGTGGTTTCCCAAATATTTTAGTTATTTTTTAAATAAAAGCTTTTTTGAATTGCTCTGAATAGAGAAACAACATTTAAAGCTATTATTTTGTATTAGAAACTTTATCAATTATTAAATATGTATTATTCACCGGTATATTATAATTTTCTCAATAGGTCGGTTGTCAGTTGTTTGTGAAAAATTTTCACACAAATTAAAACGTTCCATTTTAACAATTCAAATTAAATGAAAATCAATAGGTACCTACTGATCTTCATTTACATAAATACACACGTATTCTTTAATATAAACACATAGTCATCGATTTACTATCATTTATATGCATTATATGCAACTTAAATTATAAAACACATATTTTCGAAACTTTCATATAAATTGTGATATATTTTCCTACAGCGCTTAGTTGAATCATTTCACTGTATATCTAGCGTTTTGAGATTCCTGCATTTTTCTGAATGGCGGTCTCGTTGCATCTCTTTCTCTCTCTGATATTCCGCATTCCGTTGCATCCCGTTCTGCATCAATTTCTCTTTTGAATTTTGCCAATGTTTCGAATCGACCCAATATTGAACATTTCTTTGCAATTCGCTGAACGATAAGCGATGCAATTCATTGATACAAAGAAATGTATAAAGAAAAAATGCAAAATAAGAAAAATGGGCACACATTGATATTACATGTTTTAGAGAAAATAAACGAAATACGAAAAACATACATTTTTCAAAATAACTTAATTAATAAATAAAATCTGTTCCTATTGAAGACACTTGAATTGATTTTGTCTGGAGATTTATTGAAATACTGAAATATTAGAAGAGCTTTGGTTTCAATAAATGGCGTAATTGTCACATAATAAATTACTAATTTACTGATCAATTAACACGTTTCGGGGCCAATGGTCCCTTCATTAGGATACAACGAATAATGGTAAAGGGACCGTTGGGCCGGAAACATGTTGAGAATTCAATAATTTATTGGTTTATATATGATTTTTTTTGTTATTTATATAAATAATGTTACCACAAAATCATTTTGCAGCTATTGAAGAAGTTAAAAATGCATATTTCAAATGAGCTTCACTTTGAATCTTCCCTCGTATTGTGGCTAACAATAATGATAGTGTATCATAAATATATTCGGTATAAAAGCAAGGGCAGAAACACTCTAGAAATTAAAAAATATTTTGAACGCAGTCACCCAGGGTTACTAATATAAAATGTACTGGATTCTAGACTTAATGTATTTATGTGTCCTCTGTAAACGAATGTGAATGGAAACACGACTTTTATCATTTTTATAGGTTCATTTATCCCTTATCTGACCCGGACCTAATCAAGTAAAAATTTCCATTTGACCATTGTCCGTATAACAATGCTTATAAACCTTTCAGCGACTCTTTTGTCCTCAAATTGTATTTGAAGTTCATTAAGAAGGAACAGAGAGTTTGTTCGTTATGGTACATCTCCGTAAACTACGCTTTAATTTGCATTAACATTGTCTTCAATAGAAGTAATTCTGCAGCAGTACACAGAAATCATCTGAAATCACCTTTGCTGTCACGTAACAGTTATATGAATATATTTCATATAACTGTAATTAATCTTAAGCGAACGGTATAATCTATGTATAAAATATACACAACGATAACTGTAACCCTTCAAAAAATGTACTTTTACATGTCGGTTCTTAAGGAATATAGGAATAAGGAATAAGGAAAAAGAATAAGAAAATATTTATCGTTGACACCCAAGAAATATTTACAACGACTTTTATCAAAATATTTGAACATTTTTTATATTTCCCCTGCCGGTAGTTAAATGTAGGTACTATTCTAAACCCTGGCGGTTGATGGAAACATGAGGTTCGCGTCTTTGCTGTGTCCTATATGTACTGTATTTTTGACGGGTAATGCGGGCTCGGCGATAGCAAAATTGCTCCGGGGTTAAAACCCCATCTCCAGCTGTTCAATTTGTTTTTTAAGCCGTGAATTCGAACGAAATTACGGACGACTGACGGACGGATAGACAACAAAATTAATATGTTTGATAAAATTAAATATGAAAAAAAAAACGCATACCTACGCATCATAACAATGCCGATTTCTACAGAATAAGGATAATAATATCTTCGAAACATGCCTACAGCAACTAACTTTTCGTTTTCTGAACATTCCAATCACGCGCCAATTCCATTCCTTTTGTATGACATAAATATATTTGAAAAACTTTCGGTTAATATAATTTTATTTACATTTACAATATTCTACTTTCTACTTTAGTGCTGCTACTTGAATAAAATAAAATCAGTTAGAAAGATATACAGTAAAATATCAATCCACCTAAAAAAACCTGAATTCGAATCTCGGTAGTTACCAAATTTTGTTGATACGAATACGCTACGATATTTGAGTATACCTATCAGTATAATTGAATAATTTACTTTATTTCGGTTAATTATCTGATTTAATATTTTTATGAGTGCTTGGATATTTCGGAAAAAACTTTCAGAAAGCCAAAAATGTCATCGGTAATTATTTATTTTATTTAGAAAATAAACAAATTATCGTTAACGAAATTAAGAATAATAAACCGAACAACTTTTGCATTTCTTAAAAATTGCATAGCATTTTGCAACAATTACAAAAATTCTTTATAGAGAAAACAAAGATTTTTTAATATGCCTTGTTACAAATACCTATTCAAAAATATTAAAATTGTTGATGTAGTTTTTTAAACTTTGTTGTTTTATATAAATAATAGGTAATTAAAAAAACTTTTTATGAACCACATTTATTATGTGGTTTACACTAAACTTGTTTTTTTTGCACAGTGCATGTTTACCTTCTGTAACCTGAAGAATATTTTGGGGAGGTGTTAGTGTGTGAATAATAGTATGATGTGGAGTGTAGTGATAATTACATGCTAGTGTAGAGGTTATAATGACGAGGAGATGGGTACGTCTCGAAACCGGGAGACTAAAAATCTCAGTGGATATATACTACTAACATATCTTATCCACGCGGCTTCGCACACGTAGATTTTTAGTAACTTCATTCATATTTTATCAATGTGTATTTAACACATAGATATATGTCGTTGCGGACTTTTTATAGAATTTTTTGAGTTCTACAGCTTCTCTGTAGAAAGTATTAAAATATCTTTTACCGTTAAGGCAGCGTTCGTAAAAAACGTATCTCTAGACCATTTTTTCGTCGACTTTTAATATAAAGCCTACGTCCAACTAGGAAAGTGCATTCTGTATATTGGATAAAGAATTTTGAAATCGGATGAGTAGTTTCGGAGATTACCTCCTACATCCAGAAACCTTACAAACTTAACCTTTTTATACAGTAGTATTGATAACTTACATTTTTTTTAAATGCCTGACTACAAAGTTAATGCTTTAAATATTAATAATAATAATAATAAAACATATATAGTTAGGTTACCAGTGGTGTCAGCTTTTTCAAAGGATATCAAAGGTAGTGAGAAAATATCAATGCCATTATAACAATGTGCATATAAATTACGATTTATCCTAGACAGAAAGTTATTAAATATTAATTTAGTATTGAAGACTGATTGAAGGAAAGTTAGAGAAATTATTTTTAACTCACTTTGTATAACACGCACACATTATTAAGACTTATTATTGTTTCATTAGTTTCGAGGAGAACACCGACAGGCGAAAGGGAATCGTGTATAACGAATAAGTTAGTATATTCGAGAGTGAGAATTGATGCTGAACTAAAAGGATATTGTAATAAAATAGGGTAAACGTGCTCAATGTGAGAACCCATTTTTCAAAAAGCAAATAAATATGTACTCACATACATGTGTAATATATTATAAAAATAAGAAAAATAATTTCAATTAATAAGTTAATGCTTTCTATATCTATTTTTATCAAATAATAATTGATAATTGAAAAAATACAATAGTGCCAACATGGCACCCAAGAAATTTTGTTCTTCTGAAATTGGAAAAATATGACATTACGAGATACATTATTTATTTCGATATATTTCTTAGAAATCCTAGTTAAGTACATCTTATTACAAAGTAAAAAAGGACAAACATGTTAGAAAAATTAATTAAAATACGCAGCAACACTGTAAGATAGTTTATTGGTTCGGAGGGAAGCTTGTGGAACTCCATAATAACACGTATTTTAATAAAATTCTCTCCTCTCATGATATTTTCACAGGTGTGTAATATACATGGTTGTGAATTAATTTCAACTAGGCCAAAGTGCGATCCCTTGAATACATTGAGGAAGGAGTGCGTGAATATTTGTATTCATAGGGTCTCATATTTGGCATTTTTACCCTATATAGTCTTGCGTACTTCCGACATGTCACAAAAGCACAAATTCGAATATGATTGCTTGTTTTCTGATGTTTCTACGCTATTTCCGCTGTTCTGCACTCAATCTTGCACTTCCGCTTTAAATGTAGGTAGGTATCTTCTTTGGCGCTTCAGACACAGCAATGCATCCTGCACCAAAGTCTCTTGGGAAGGATACAGCCAGATGGATCTGTCACCAGAACCGCATTATACCCTTTATTTCTCATATTTGCGCAAAGGTTGTTGCGAGGCGTCTGGGAGTTTCCCCATGTATCCTATTAATAAGATTGATGATCAAAGTGCTGTTTTTTTAGCTCGTTCTAAAGAAACACTTTCTCAATAGTTTTTTGAACCAGCGTTGCTCGTTCATATTATAATATCTTCTCTGTACACTATTTCTATACATTATTATGTTTTTGTATTCATTTTCCTGTACCCTTCTCTTAGTAATAATATGAATAAAAATGTTGTCCTTCCTCATTGGGAATAATATATTGTACCTACATAATAAATGACACATTACAACAAATAAAAATAATAATAATAATACTTTTCTTTATTGCATATGAGTCATTGTGATTAATTGTAATTTCTAGTGTAAAAAATCAGATGATTTCTGATATAGAGATGTCTCATAGTCTTCTTTTTTTCTTTTTTCAATTGGTTGAGCAACTTTGTAGAATAATATGATTTAAATAGATTGTAAAAAAAATCATTTTATTATATGTTTTAATCTATATTAATTACATCTACATGTTTCGGAAAAACCTTTCCATCGTCAGGGTGTTTTATATATATCCAAATATCGAAATGAATTATGTCTTATTTTGGTTTTATAATTATACAAAAATATTTTTTTAAATATATTTTGTGACCGCCGCGCGCCGGCCACGCAATGATTTTGATTGGTCGAGTCTGGCACCCGATGCATTCTGCGCCAACCGCTGGCCACGATTCAAACTTTTGACAATCCACCCAGTGACAGTTGGGAAGCGTATCGGTGTCCTTTTCTGTGAGAACCAACATTCTTCTTCGTATGGCATACTTATCCAACAAAGAATCAGTTCAACTCAGCCTTCCGGAAGAGACAGACCAACTGTTCCGGATTCGACGAAGCCAGGAGAATTGCGAATTGAATCGGCACTCGACGTACCAGGAACACTGCAAGTACAATATGTCCACTGTGTTATAGTTAGCTTTGGCCCAGTGTATTATCGGCGGAGATTGGAAAGGAAACCATTTCTTTCTAATACCCGACCCGCGTGCGATGGTAGCGATCCGTCCGTCATCGAACAAAATGTATATTGCTGAAGTTCTTGTTTACACATAATTATTGGAAAAAATTTCGAATAGGACTAGTAGTTAAATTTAATTGATTCTAAATTATTCAATTTCAGACTTTTTAATTTTATTTTTTTATTTTTTTTATCGGTGGTTTTTGTGTTTAATTTGTGGAACTCCATATTTATTTTTAGCGAAATTTAAATTAAATTTTAATAAATATTATTATTAAGTTCTACGGGTTAAGTAGTTTTAGGTGTTACAGCTGTTTCGGCTTGTATGGCATTATTAAACAGTGGATATACCACGTACAAAGGACTTATTTATAAAATTTTAATTGATATAAATTAACTTTGTTTAAACCACTTATTTATTGAAAAAAATCAACATGTTTCAAAGCCAATGGCTTCTTCATCAGGAAAACAAAATTTTTTGTTTTCCTGATGAAGAAGCCATTGGCTTTGAAACATGTTGATTTTTTTCAATAAATAAATGGTTTAAACAAAGTTAATTTATATCAATTATAATTATGTTACCACAAAATAAATTTGCTACATTTGAAGAAGAAGTTATAAAATTTTAAGTTACCCCTTCACCTTTACAGCTGTAACACCTGAAAATATTTAACCCGTAGAACTTAATAATAATATTTATTGAAATTTAATTTATTTTATAATTTCGCTAAAAATCAATTTCAGACCAAGATTATTTATTTGTTAAATAGAAAGTCCTATATCTTTATCAAAACCGTGATTATTTTCTAATAAATGATTTAAAAATTCAGAAAAACCATGATTATTCATTCATTTTTCTAAAGAAGATACTCTTCAGTGAAATTTCATCAGTTAAAGAGATAAGCGATATCAAGTTACGTATTTTTTTCAAAATTTCTGAATTATCTATAGCAAAATTTTAGACTATCGTGAGAATAAAACCTTTTTACGGTTTTAATAATTTTATTTGACTTGTATGAAAGCGAACGAATTATTTATATTCAATATAAATTACTTTCATCGTACTCCAGCATTTTACTGAAGATAGGTCATAAAAAAAGTTGATATTTCACAAAAATTGTATAGATTATTTTCTTTTCAAAGAAGATTCCTTGAAGTTTTTGTTATATCTACGAGACAGCCTATTTTTATTTTCAGTAAAATTCTAAATATATCCTCGCCCAAAGTGAAAATAAGTATTGAAATATTTTTTATAAAAGTAAAGGTTTGCAAGATTTTCAATATACTATATTATATGGCGTATTTATAAATTATTTAGTAATAATAAAATCATAGATTATTTGTGAATTTTCCATTTTTTAGTACACAGTTCCGCGATAGTAAACGGAGGGGAAATAGGTGTCTGTCCAGCGTGAACGTATGTATATACATAGATAACAATATTATCATGGCTTAATTGGTCAAACTGGGTTAGGGGGAATAAGTGGTTACGGGTTCTAATCACTGTGATATTATTTTTATATTTTATTATTTCACCACTTAGGTAAGAACTCGCTCGACTATTTCGCTGGTTTCTATGGTTTCGAAATTCACGACTGGGAACACCTGGCCATCGCCTCGCGACTCACTTCGCACCGAATGAACTGTCGAAACAAAGTCCGCGCGCAGTGTAGTAGCGCTATTTATACCCAAACACTTATTTTTCGAACTTTTAAGATGGTTCTTTTCCTTTCTAGTATTAAGGAGAAGGGAAACATCTCGTGACGCAATATTATTTAATTTCGTATTTTTCTTTTAACTACATTATTCAGACTGATGGAGAAAATATCCCAAAATATGTAAGGACAATTTTTTTAATAAAATCTAAACTTTTTTTAGAAAAATGAAAATTATTTTCATACTAATCTCTTTTGTCCAAAATTTTTTTTTTTCGATATGCTTCATCACAAATATTATATAATTTAACAAAAAATAATTTAAATTTTCAATTCATAAAACTCTGGCAACACGTTTTTCTGTACCAGCTGCGCGCGTCACGGAAAAAGGACTTTTGCGGGACAGCACATAACTCCGCCATTTTGAAATTTATAAAAAATTTGTTAATGAAAAATACTAACGAATATATGCTGTGAATAATGATAATAAAATGAATTTTGTCAGTGTTTCAGTTGCATCAATTTTTTTTTATTTAAATATATTTTTTGATGCTTCAAGATGGTGAAGACACCAGCAGATCTTACCTTGGAGGTAACGATAGAAGAAGAAGAAGAAAAATAAAAATTTAAAATATTACTCATCGATCGAATAAATATTTTTGTTATTTATTTGAATGGTTCGGTTATAATATTGCGACAATTGTTGTTACACCCACTTTTATTAATAAAATTTATCTTCGTTGCTTCAGCAATCAAACATACCTATAGTAACGTGTGCTTCAGCAATAATTGTATCCCTGTGGAGTTGGACAAACAAATAAATAATGGAGCACGTGGAACAATCGGCATTTTCAATTGTGAGGATTACTAATGCATTACATTAATGATTAAAGCTGAATGAAATGTAAAAATATATTAAATGTAAAAAAAATACATACAAATACAAAAACACATATTTTAGTGTGACATATAGTAAGCAGGTAAGAAAGGCACAAGTTACTAAGAGTAGAATATCACGTTTTGTATATTCACTTTCGTTTAATTCGAATATTTCTAGGTTATCCAAACCCAGTATTTTTAAATATTTGAACCCACTATTTAAATAAAAAAAGTGATTAGATACATAAAATTAGAATATTACATAAATTACAATCAAAATATAATAATTTCGTTGTGTGTCTGACTGTCTGTCGGCCCGTAAATTCGTAACTTGCTGGCATTAAAACTTTTTTTTAATTTCTTCTAATCTGTGTCTTATATACCTACATAAATAAGTTATATTATTATCATCATCATTCAAGCTTGTCTCTTAGTAAACAAATTAATAGCACAACCAGCTCTGCCTTCTATCACTTCGCTGCGTTAAATCTATTAGCGAAAGCATCCCAACAAAATTACTAATAAACGCATACGTTATCTCTCGCATAGAATACTGTAATGGTATCTACGCTCATCTCCCGAAAAAGGAAATAAACAAATTACAATCTGTATATAATGCCGCCGCAAGACTCATTACCGGCGTTTCAAAATTTGCGCACATCTTACACCATCTTCAAAACCTTCACTGGATTAGATGTCCAGAAAGGATTGAATAAAAGCTTTTCCTTACAATATTTAAGGCTATTCAGAACGTGGCCTCTCAATACATAACCGACTTCTGCATTCCATTCTCCGCAAATAACAGACAACTGAAGACCCCATAACAAGAGGTTGTTAACTAACATTCAAGTCATTTTGAGATAATTAGACATTTTCATTTCGCTTTTGAAAATATGTTTTATTGCTAATTCAAGATTAATTTTTATTCATTTATATCACTAAAATATCAAAAAAGTATTTACAATGTAAAAAAAGCGCATTTATGCACAAAAAAAAATATACTAATTTTCCCTAAAAAAAATCTAGTTAACAACCATAATTTCGGCTCTGGAACTTATTTTTAATAGAATAATACCTTTTTAAAATTAATAAAACACAAACATCAAACAACCCTTCAAGTGCTATACGTTTTTACCATCCATTATCCAAAATTACAAAATACCTGGCATGTTAATTAATAATACAAAACATGGTATGTACAATTTAAAATTATTGAGAAGTAATATAATAATAGTCTTCAAATAAAAACAAATATATGACAGTACTGCCAGAGTAAAATTTATATTAACCATAAATATTCCAATCAAATTAAAAGGCGTGTTAATTTCAGAATGATTAACATATTCATCACTATGATTTTAAGTGAATTTCTGAACTTATTTCCAATGGAAAATGCATACAATATTTATTTTAGACGGCTTATTAACTCATTTTTGACAAAAATGTTGGTTAACTACTTCTTGCCATGGGGTCTACAACTAACACTTTACTCAGCATCAATATCTAATACAAATAGGTTAGCTGAAGTAAATCACGTCCACAAAACTAATTTCGGTGATCGTGCTTTCGCGGTGGCTGGACCAAAGTTATGGAACAAACTACCTAATAAACTGTAAAATAAACAAACAGACAGCTTACCACAGTTCAAAAAACAACTTAAGATGCATTTATTTAGATAATCCTATAAAAACCTATAGAATCTGACCACAACAACACTAGCTAATGTTTTCCACTTCTTGTGTGCAATCCGCGAAAAACTTAATTCTTTCAGGCACTCCCAACTATTACAGTATTACACTTTAATTCCATTTCTTGCATGCCACCTAGTGAATAAGTAGTTTTTTTAGCAGTTAGTTGTTTTTTAAGATAATTTTCTCTGTAAAGCGCCCTTGCGGTGAGTATTCGCGAAAACGGCGCTATATAAGTTATCCAAATATTATTATTATTATCATCTTCATCCCTTTGGCCTAGTAGGGTCGGGGGCGCAAAAACCCGACAAGGTGTTTTCTATATTCCCTTGTCAACCAGTCTAGACCCATTCTGTTTTCATACACATTTTTTTGTTGCTTCTTCCAGCGGCCGTCTTCCTTCCGGGGTTGCCAAGAGGATTCTTCTTGATAACCCGGTTAAATTTATAACATTCCATGTGCCGATTTTCCGCATCTTTTTTGGGTGGTTTATACTATGCCAATTCCAATGTTTTTTAAGATTTATTATTATTTTTATATAGCATTTTTATATGGCTTTGACAACTTTTATATTAAACTTCAATATGATTTTTTCATATGATTTGACATAAAATTTCAACACGATTTTAATTTTTTTTTCAATTGTTTTCATCTACTTATATTTGATTAATTACACCTACATGTTTCGGAAAAACCTTTCCATCGTCAGGGTGTTTTATATATTATGTCAAAATATCAAAATGAATTATGTCTTCTGTTTTGGTTTTCTAAAATATTAAAAAATTATTTTTAATATATGTTCCGGACGGGAACGGGCGAAAATAGGGAGTGATTTCACCGCCCTACGGTCAACCTGATGGCACCGATATCTCCGATTTTCAGACGAAAGCGAGATCGTATAAAAATTCGCTGAGAATCATAGAGCGGTCCAAAGGCTGAAGCAGGAGTTGAGTAGAGGAGAAGAGAAAGTCGCAAGTAGATCTGGATGTGAACGCAGGAGCAGAACTGAATTCTGGGTTCCTGCGTCATGTAATTTATTCAATCAAAAATTCAGGACCTGCACGCCCAGGCGCATTTTCAACGACCAGTCAGAGGTCGGCATTTCGGGAACCGACGACACCGACCTCTGTCTGACGGCGGGATCACTACTCATAATTCGAGTCGCAGCTCTATGAGCAGTGGTCCCGTATTAAAAATATTAATAAACATGTAACCAAACATTCTACAATAGTTATTTCATATTATTTTTACACCTTTATATTTTATCTTTCTTTTGTTTTATTAACAAATGTCTCTCGGGTTCATCCTTTATGGAGATAATCGGTAAAAAGAGGGCCAGACTCGCCAAGCTGGGTGCAATAATTTCGTATATTTGGTCTCTCTGGCGAGCCTGGCTACACCAATTCAATATTTTTTCTACATAAAATCATGTAAAGCCATATACCTACAAGTGATTACGAAAAAAGTCATATTAATTTTTATATTTTATAATTTTTGTATGAAAATGGCGACTTTATCACGGTACCGATAAAATGGCGACTTCGGCACGGTACCGTTGTCGCCAGAGGGTAAAAACGACGCCCCCGGACGGTGGCGATACCGTACCGCAGTCGCCCAGTATTACGATTTGGGAAGTTTAAATTCTTTTTCAAGAATCAAATCACGCCGCCGCAATTTCATCTTACATCGCTTGCAACACACCCAAAAACATTTCTAACGACAAAATTAATTCGATAACGGCCTCCCAGTTTTTATACTGAACACAAGTGATTTCAAAAATAAACTTTAAAAAACATACATACAAAAATTAAAATAAATAACTTCGGTTATTTTCAATAAAAAATGCGTCGAGCGCGCTAGGCATACTCATACGCATAAAATACTAGGCATACTCATACAAATATTTATTCTTGCCCATCTGTGCGCTCGCGCTCACCATTCATGTGATAAAAAATGTAATTATCAATTCTACGTACATATCAAACAAAAATCAAAATACAAAAAATCACTTTTTTCTTTAATAAAATGTTCATCAGGGCCAACATATGGAGATTGACAAAAAAGGCCCAATTAAGAGCCGCCGGTTTTTCTTGTCCGA
>JADDOH010003793.1:0-21630 GCA_016648135.1 Agrypnia vestita | reverse complement strand
AAATTAATTATATATTTTCTTCCAATAAACGTGAATTAAGTCGCGTGTTATTCAGATAATTTATTTTATTACTAAGATTTTTGCCTCAGATAGGCAAAATCTTCTCGCCTAAAAAATTCACGCGATTGGAAGAATTCATTTTAGTAATGAATAAAATATAAATTAGATTAATTAATTTATTAAGCCATGAATTCCATTAAAATTCAATTGGGACATTTTTATGTGCAATAATTTTTATTTTATTATTTTTTATTGTTATTTTTTTGTTATTTTTACGTAAAGTGGTACAATAACACATAAGAGTCAGAGACTCGCGTATAGAAAAGGAGTATAAGTATGACAATAAAGTAGCTAAATTAATTCGACTGCTAAATTACTAAATTGATTCGATACAACTTACAAAACACATTTTATTTTGAAGTTCCAATTTTTACAACATGCATAGTTCTAAAATAATAATAAAAATAATTTAAAAAATAAAGTAACCACGTACACAGGGTTATTTTGAAAACATTAATAACCTCGCAGGAATATATTTCTGCCTTGATTATCAGTCGAAAATGTTCAAGCAACCATGACCTAACATCAATAGTTATGGATATATGCGATTATATATATTTCTGACTTATTTTTTGTAAAACGTTGGATCATCATTACAGTTACTTATATCGAATATGAAAAATTCATTCCTTTTATAATATAAGTTAAATAAAATAATAAAAACCTTCGATTTCCAATTGGAAAACATTCCAATTGGAATTTCTGCAAGGTTTTTAAGTTTTTATTTAACATGTATTGAAAAAAAAATCCGTAATCGATATAAGTTGCTGTAGTGATAGTTCAACATTTTGTAAAAAATCAGCCAGAAACATTTAAAAAAATCAAACTTTATTACTCTACAACTATTGATATTTGGTCATGGTTGTTTGAAAATTTTCGACTCATAATCAAGGAAAGAATATAGTCCTGCGAGGTTATTAATGCTTTCTTAATAACTTTGTATATGAATAAAAAAATTCATAAATAAAAAAAACGTTAAGAAAGGAAAATTGGTATTGTACTACCGCCATAGAAAAGTTAAAATTAGTGCCATGCCGTTAGTACATCCCGGCATATAATTTTTTCCATGTATTTTTGTAATTAATTCATCTTATCCGTTTAAAAATCATTGAAATAACTATACTCTCAAAATTTAAAAAAATATTTTTCTATTTAAATTTGTTCTTTGATTTAAAAAAGACCGGGGTTCGCCCCTTCTAACAAATAGTGAGTTCCTGCGCAAATATGGTTGTAAGGGTAATAAATGGCGATACGAAATGAAAAAAACATACACCCAAGACACTTGATATGCATAAAGTATTTTTGGTACGCAAAAAAAGGTGGAGCAATTTAACCTTCAAAAGTGAAATAAAATATAGGTGTATTAAATTTCGTGATAATTTTTTGCGATACATTTTTCATATGTCAAGCATAAAGTTCGTGTAGCGATATACAGGGGTCCCGGAAATGTGATAAACCAAAATTTTGAAGTATTTTTATTGATTTATTTATTTCATTCTACTCTATTCATATTTTATTAACGGCAGTTTACTTTCTGCTGTTGGGCCTAGCGGACGTTTATTTAGACAAGAGCTTAAAACATTCTAAAACAAATATTATTTTTATATGAAATGTTTCTAAAACATATAAACTTGCTTTGAAAATCAGTTATCAGTTTATGGGTTAGTTACAATTCTAAAATCAGGAAAATGATATTTACAAAAAGATAGTTGCTCATGGCAGGAACACGAGATGCGCTACAAATCCGATTTTAACTGTTCCAAGAATAACAAATAAAAAAAATATGGACTGAAGACACTTGAATATCTAGTTACCATGCTCTTAAACAAAACATAAAGCACCTTTCAGGCAGAACTTAAAAAGTGGTTGATAGTAAACGACATATGTTACATATGAACTGTATTATTATCTATTGTAATGATGTGATGTGTATTATTGTTTTAATGTCAATGTATTTTTTTGCTATATTTAGATAAGTGTTATTTATTTATATAAATGTACATAAAATTGTTTTTTTTACTTTGTACTTAAAATTTCTTTTTTACGTTTGTACTTAAAATTGTTTTTTTTTATCTCTTTTGGTTATAAACTAACTAACTAACTAACCATCACGCCGTTTCCCCGCAAGGGTAGGCAGAGAGGATTGAACGCCACACTCTTCTATCCTGGCACAACACTTTTGCTTCGGCCACATTCATACATCTTCTCATACACGTTCTACGGTTGTTGCGGCTTTTAACAGGGCCATACTCAAATACTTGTAATACCTGATCGTGCCAGGTCTTTCGCGGATGCCCTCTATTCCTGTTGCCTTTTGGTTATACAATGAATAATATTTATTAACAGTGTTATATTAGATTGTGAAAATTAACCTGCAAACAAACGTCTTTTAAGACGTTTTGTGGAATTAGTAATATTCCAAAAATGTGAAGAGAATAAATAGATAAATAAAAATAATAAATTTAATAAATATAGATGAATGCCACTTGCATTCAAATTGTCTGGGTATTGTAGCCCTCAGGTCTGCTTCTATATTTCGAGACACCTCATCTCTTCATGTGTCTTGTATATGTGTGAATAATTACGTCCAACCAAAGCTTTAAACATCGAAAATAGCATAAAATAAAATACGAGTAAACCATTGGAATTTTTTTATGAATCTACATGGTCTAATTAGTATGTAATGTTGATTGAGGGGAATGTAGAATATAAAGGATTCATAAATAATTCTCATTAAAAACTGGAAGCAGAAATTGCATCCTGTGTTTTTATGACTACATATACGATGGCGCAATATCACTTTTCAATACCCAAGATTTGTGCAGTAATAAATGGCATGTGAACCATTTTAAATAAAAATTGGTTTATATTTAATTAATTCTAATTTAAATATTTTGTTATACATACATGGATTGTAATGTCGGACCTCCACGATGTGTAAGAATTCTTAAAAAAGATCGGATTATTTGACGTCGGAGCGTTATTAATTTCATCACACAAACAAGTCAGTGCAATCTGAAATTTTATCTAAAATAAAAGTTTTTGACGAATTTAAAATAAAAAAATTAGTACTAATATTACTTTTAAGGTCTGTAGAAATCAGTTTGTTTCACACAAACATCTACTGTATTTTTTTCATTCGAAGAGTTCAAATATTATATTAAAGCCATTGCGACATGGTTTCCCGGGTGCCGTCGCTCTGGGCCTCTTGCCAGGACGACCACACCCTGGACTCCACGTCCACCAGCTAAAGTCAGAAAGAGAGCACTGAGCACAATTGGTCTTTCCTAAGCAAGTCGATATTCAACAGCCTAGACTCAAGGCAGGAACCTTTATGCAAACAAAATTACAACAGCAAATAGGGAAAAACTAATAATTTTATTGCAGGTTAAAGAGGCACAATAAAGAAAGTTCGAAAACAAAGAAAGAAGAACGAAGAACGAAGGACGAAGAACTGGAATAAAGAATGAAGAACTTATAATTACACAATTATTCCAAGGGATTTAACTTTAAAGCCAAAATATATGGCACAATGATAGAAGTTTTGACATTTGACAGATGTCTTGACGTTTCTCTATTTTTGAGGGTTTGCGTAACAATGACCAAATAACAACGGCCGAGTATTTGATTATAAAATCACACAAAAAATCACACGACCATTTTTCAAACTTCCCCCCATACATATAGTTTTCTTCTTTGTTCTAAGTTGATGGTTTCTCAAATATTTTTGTTGTGTGCGTAATTGAATTTTGTAATTTTTTCTCAAGTACAAATAATCCTTAAGAAGAGAATATTGTTCTCGAAAAATGTATATTTTATGTGTTATTAAATGGTGAAAACAAAGTAATTTGTGTTTTATTTTAATAATTATGTCACCACAAAGTTTAAACCTTCATTCAGAAGTAGATATATACAAATAAAATAATCAATATTTTATAAAAATGTCAGTCTACAATGTTGCTCAATCAATTGAAAAAAAAAATCGAACATTTTATTTGTTTCCATTTCAATTGTCCATACTAACTGTTCCAATGAATTCAGTGGTATGAGTACTATGTATTTTGAAAACAAAAACAATACATTTATAGAACACCCTGCACATTAGTACTCACGTACTTGCTGTTAATGGCCAATTTTTTTATAAAAGTTTCGAAGGTGGGTACTTGTATGTTATTTATTTATTACCCTTCTGCATAATGAATAACATAGCAACAGGATTTATATAAGTGATGATCGAGATAATTCATTAACGAGTAATAGTAAGACTAGTTTATAATATTAAAATATTTTTCTTACCATCGGAAAATACAATTGAATACTGAAATAAAAATGGTAAATGAAATGCTGTTAATAATATTCTTTGGTATACGTTGTGGAATAATTTTAAAGATGTATTTTCTCTGAAACCTATCCACAAATCTATTCTTGTGATTTTAAAATTATGTACGAGTATGTGTATTTTAATGAAATGTAAAGAATATTATACTTACATTCATAAATGTGAAAATAATTTAATATCATTTACAGTTCACAGGCGCGGCCATATGCCTTTTGAACTATTGTATTTTAATATGTTTAGAATCCTAATAACAATTATTATTATTAATAATATATAAACATATAATTATTAAATAATTATTTTTTTAAATATATTTCGACTATGTAAGACGAGTGTTGCTAATACATTAACAACATATTTATGTCGAAATTCAGAATGGTATAATAAGTTCGTGAAAGGAAAAATTTTAAACACGATTAGATTTGCACTGTAAAACCTAGATATTACCATGGATTCAAACTTGAAAAGGGACTTGTCGTTAAAAAAAATTGGATTAACCTCACTTTTCTTCCGTATTATTGTAATTGTTCGAAATTTATTCTGACTGATATATTTTCATATTATATTTCTCGATTTCCAATAGGTAATCATAAAATTAACATAACTATGTATCTTTTTTGTACCTACACGTCAATTCGAGGATGTGCCGAAATTATAAATTCTGATTCACTGGTTTGTATTACTCCGATTACTATTGAACCCTTCGGTAAGTACTTTATCACTGATTAGAATCCGCACTGAAAGTACCCGTTAAATGTATTGACGCTTGGTCACACTGAATCGCCGTTTTATCTGTGTGTTCGCGTTCGCGTTCGCGCTGGCTTCTATGATTCGCATTCTGTCACTAAAACGTAAATATTGTCCCTTAAGAGGTTAAACTCCTTAACCGCAATATTGGCCAAAATGTGTTATGAATACAAAAATTCATTTTTTCCATGTCTATTCCGGGTAAAAATCAGTAATAAGTGTATATTTATATTTATTTATTCACTTGTCAATGTCACTTATTACTATTATAATTATCATATTCTGTGTCTATTTATAATTATTTAGTGGTAAAACTCGTACTCCAATGTCACTTAGTGAGTTTTACCTCTAAAAAGACGATATGATAAAACTTGGTCTCGAATTTTTGCTACATGTTTTCGCTACATGCCCTGCTATAAGCTTCCGGTTCATGCACACGCTGTGCTCGCGCTAATTTATTATTAAAATTTTACCCTGAATGCACCGAAAGAAAATTACTTCAAAAATCAACTTGGGCTAAATCCAAGATAATGGTCCCATTGCACATACAACAAAAATGATTATTTCACTATATTATTGAATGTGCTAATAACAAAATGAAAGATAATTTGCGTTTAAAAAGTAAGTATTAAATAAGATATTATACTTTAAAGTTTCGAAAAATGCACTGCGTATTTTGACATTTCATAGGCAATATATGAGGATAGGTTAGGTTATTAGGTTTGGTTTGGTTGGTTATTAGGTTTGGTTAGGTTAGGTTATTAGGTTTGGTTTGTTTAATTTAGATTACGATTATTTTAGTTAGATTAAATTAGGAGGACATTAAATTATATAGTGAAATACTTATTTTCATTGTATGAACAACGGGACCATATTCTTGGATTATTCCTCGACAAGTTGCCCACATGCGTGCGATTGGGGCCTTGACTCAAAATCATCGAGAAGTATCACTCTAAGTTTTATTTTGTATTTATCATAGCATCTTGATTTTTGATCAAAATAAATTATTGCATTCTATAGCATAAGAGATATTTTTTATTCTATGAAACGTTAAAAAAGCAATTAAATTGCAGTCCCAAGAATATTTAAAATAAACAGGTTGGAAATGAGTCAACATAAAATTTGGTTGATGACACCGCTGTTCTCGGGATCTGTCTCCTGCTATAACGCTGGTGATTTAGTAGTTGCAAAAGGTACATTTAAAACTTATAAAGAAAAATGCTGCGTCTGCACACGGTTCTATTAAATTCATTTTAAATTAAACAAAAATTTTACTGGTATTGACTATTACAATTTTTTAAGAATTAGATATTATTTTGTTACACACTACCGATAACCCGTCAAAAATGACGTACCTACTTTTACTCTATATTTCGGCCGCAAGTAAATCTAGGGTAGCGCAACGTTTTGGTGAATTACTGGTGGACGTTGTAACATACATTGGTACATTGTGCATTAGGAATTTTTGTTATTTGCGTTATCTGGTAGCGTTAGTAACGGACATTGTTACATCGAGAATTATGCATATCTTTTTCTTTTTAAACCTAATAATTTTATATACCTCATCGTTATTTGTGTCAGCTGGTAGCGTTGGTGGTGGACATTTTTAAGAAAAGAATGATGTATTTTTAGTTTTTAGTTTAAAAATAGTAATAAATATTTCTATTCGCATTATTTTATTTACATTGTCTCGAATATTTCAATCAAATATAATAATAAAAAAACTATCCTATAAAAACCAAGTTTTTATTATACTCCCTTTCTCATTTGTATTGTTTCCAATTTGATATTATATCAACATATTCCTCTTGCTTTCAGTTCATGTGGATAATCTATTCCATGTATATTATTATCCTTAAAACTTATAGAATATTGAAAACGTAATAATTGGTATAGGGGGGCACGGCGTCGGCAAAATTGTCTGATCGGGCCCATGGCTCGAGTCAAACTATTTGAAACAGGTTTTGCGCCTTCTCCACGCGTCGGGCTCCTTTTTCATTTGTATGGTTTCTAATTTAACCGTTAAAATTTCGAAAAATCCAAAAATATACAATAATTATTTTTTTTAAACGAAAATATGTTAGATCATTTTTATCGTTACCACGAGTCTGCCTGCTAAGTTTCAGCTTGATTGGATCACGGGAAAAGGGTTAAAAATCGATCCAAAGTTTTTTCAGCAGACAAGCAGACGCTACGAGTTAAAAAAAGGGAGTAAAAATCGATCCAAAGTTTTTTCGTCAGACAAGCAGATGCCACGAGTTAAAAGAAAGGAAGTATTTAAAGAGTTAAAAGTAAGCACTTCCAAATGCGAATTCGTATTACTAGATTCGGTCGGAAATTCAAACAAAATTAGCCCAACTTCATTTTTATCCCATTTTATGGAAAGTTACCAAGTACTATCCATAAAATTTTGTTGAAATTTGCAACGTAGTATTTTTTAAATAATTAGGAAAATTATTGCTTTGTCGTAGAACAGAAGAATATGGAATAACTTTGTAGAAATTTTGAAAATAAATCTAATCATTAATTTTATGTAGAAAGAAATTTAAATTATTTTACTTATTATTTTCATTCCGCTTTCAAGACTTTTCCAGATATATATCGCTGCTTTCGTGGTACCTCCCTGAATTTAATTATTAATTTTAGAAAGAGGGGAGACTTAATTTTGCTAGCAAAATAATAATAGCACAAAACAAAAGTACAATTAGAATGTAACGTAAACGAACAAATAATTTATATTAAAAAAAAAAATAGATAAGCAAATAAATTAACAAACAGCAAAACATTTTGTTTTTTCGTTGGACCGGTTTAAACGATTTCCGGACTATATATTTACGAGTCGTTCCTGGAATTATTAAACACATAATATTTGTATGGAAAGTTACCTAGAAATATTCACAACATATTTACGCGTTTGTTTTTGTTAATTTAAAGAATTTAGGTACTTACATTTTAAATATCCGGGATTGGATATCAAACTAATGAGACTGACCACAATAAAGATTCCTTCTTGACCATCCATGCGTTAATGTTTTTTATTTCTTGTAATATTGATGAAACTAGCTATTTCTTTTTCTACTTGGAATAGGATCTAAGAACTGCTACGGCTACAAGAAATACATCTTAGAAGAATTATCTAATTTTTTTTTTTAAATCACTTAAATTACCTGTATTACCTGCTTTCTACCAAAATCGCCTGCACTCAAATGGTACAAACCTTTATAAATACTTTAGTGTACATTTACAGAAAATATTTCAGGTTTGATACTATAACTAAGTCTGGCGGTCACCGCTCTTAGTCTGTAATGTTGATCACGAGCAGTTGAGGTCACAGGCTTTTTAAATATTGAGGTACGTATCTGGACACTTGTTTAGTTGTTCGTCCAATAACCCGAAGATTTGAATAAAAGTGAAAGGCACAATAGCGTTACACATTACGCTTAATATCACAGCTTTTGTTCAGGAATATTCAACTACAAATCCGAAATAAAATTTAAAAAAAAACTTTTTTTTTAAAGAGTTAATTAAGATTGTTATTACGGTCGTTAGAAATATTTAACTGTAAATAGTTGCGGATATTTTATACGAACCGTTTGTTTTTTCCGAGAAACGATTCTCGACGTTTCGTTGAATGCCTATTCAAGTTGAATTGCGTTACGAATTGAATTACGTATTGAATGAGTATAAAATATCCGCAACTATTTACAGTTAAATATTGTTTATTTTACTTGAGAAATTTGGGTTTACAAATGTTACACTCTTTTAAATGAATTTAATAATTTTATTTAAACTCAAAGTACGCACTTAGAATGAACCATCAATAAATTATTCTATATTCTTAAGTAAAGAAAATTTCTAAGTTAATAATAATACACTTGTTTATTTAAAATTTTATTCAATTTATCCATAATTTTACAATGCTTATAACTTATAGTAGGGGTGAACTAATATAATATAAAAAATGACTTAAGTACATTTTATGAGTAGGTACGTGCGTACATTTTTATAAAATAATGATAATAAGTTGGATATAACCACCAAACTAGCTTTCGAACTGATTATCCATTTGAACTAGATCAATTACCCGTTTGTTATTTAGAATTATATTTAATATGTAATAAATTATTAATTTATAATTTTGAGGGTAAAAAATGCGTGATAGTAGATATCCAACATCAGAACTTTTCTCGGAATGAATGCAAATGATTAAGGAAAAATATATATTATACAATAAACGTATTACTTCATTTACATAAATGGCGGCAGACAGACTTCCGAACGGCACTCCGCCAACGTGTTCAACAGAAAACGTGGAGTGTAAACACATGTAATACGACTACTAAGACCTTTTGCTGGTGAAATTGGTTTATTCTTTAACCGAGAACTCGCCACGAGTAATGATGTATGTATAGAAGCTGAGACCAGTTCATTAATGAAACGGGTACCTATACAAGGTAGCGACACACTTTTTTCTGATAACAAACACATTATATAGATCATTCGAATCCACGTTCCACGACCTTGACATTGCGTATGACCGTATCACCAGTTCTCAGAATGCCTTGAGCGGGCCTGAGCTCTTGGCCACCACGTTTACGTGTCTATTACAATGAAATATTAATGCACAGCGATCATGGACACTTCAGATTAGAATTGATTGTTTATTTTTTCATTGTAAACTGGACAGCGCAGTTCGTGCTGCAGAACTGTTTGGAATGCAGTTCACTTCAATTCGAAGGGACACGAGCAAGACATCTAGAACCGGATTTGCGAATTAGGATCATATATTTGTTCATTTGATTCACTAATTTTACTGTCTGTGACGTAAAAACTAGAACCTTTTAATAATTCTTGAATATCGTTGAAGCTTTTTCCTTTCGTTTCAGGTACAAATAGGAACATACAAATACCCAAAACAATTATAATACACATCGAACCTAAAAACACTGTGGCCGTTCCGAAAGTATCGTCTATAATTTGAAACATCTTCGAACTGACGAAACCAAACAGAGAGCCTAGTATTGAAATAATACAAATTGCAATTTCTTTAACATTGGCCGAAAACACTTCACCAGCTATCATGTAAGGCATCGGCAACAGTCCCATAGCTGATGACACTTGAAGTGTATTTATAGCTACAATAGCTAAAATCGAAAGGCTTCCAACATCCTCATTTTTTGCGCTGATAATATAAAATGCTCCCAGTAATGCATTTGAAATCATACAACCGCCAGCGGACATTAACAATAAGGGCTTTCTTCCGAATAGATCAGGAAGACCAATTGTTATAAAGCTAATTACCAGCATTAAAAATAAGGTTAGGACTACTGCAACATTTGAAGAAAAATTCATATTCGTAGATGCGTATATCCTTTCAAGATAAAGCATGGCTGTAACTGCACCACTAAGTTGTTGACTAAGTACCGCCAAAACTACAATTCCAAAGGCTTTGAGATTGGTTCGCGTAAAGAATTCTTTTAGACAATCTACCAATTTCATATGTTGTACAGTATTGGTTTTCATTGAATCTAAATCGTGTTGTAAAACCTTTTCATCAAATTGTCTTCTTAACAGGCTAAGTGATCTAATAGCTTTTGATTCTTCGTGGTTCCTTATGTAAAATAATGGGGACTCGGGAGCAAACACAAATGTCGACAATAATATTGGGAATACTAACATTATTCCAGCCATTGTGGTTAGAGATATGTAAGGGGCAATAGCCGACACAAAGACCATTCCGCCGCTTAAACTCAATGTAAAGAGAATCATAAGACCTCCTCTATTATGGTTTTCTGATATTTCTGAAATGTAAATAGGTGTTGCTGCATAACTCAACCCGACAGCCAGGCCGGAGATAGTTCTCGACGCATACAACATTGCCGCAGATTCAGCAAACATAATCAGTATGAAGCCTAATGAGTACGGAACAACTGATATCAAAATGCACATTTTCAGTCCAAAGTATTTGCTTATTAAGGCACCGACAACTGGACCGATAGCCGCACCCAACTGTAGTAAGGAAGTAATCCAAGAGGCTTCGCTATTGGTGATGGGTAATGGAGAAGATGCCGACTGAAGGAGAGCCATCGATGGAGATGACCAACCAAAGCATAATCCAGCGGAGAACATTCCCAGACAAGCTTGAAATAGAAAAAATAAAAACAGTTGTAATGTATATTTTTCAACAAATTTTCATTATTGGGTATGTATATAGTATGTACATATAAATGTTTTATTCTGCACCACCATAGGCAGTCTGTTACCACAAAAATTAAACCATAATATTGTTCAACAAAAGGAAATGAAAATACAGAGAAAGAAACATTTTTTTACAATAATTCAGAGAAAGAAACATTTTTTTACAATACATTTTGCATCATCGGTGGTAGGTCTTGGCCTCCTAAAGAGTCTTTCTCCACTTATATCAGTCTTGTGCTAGCTATCTCCAGTTAGAATTTCCAAGGCTTATATATCTTTGAAGATATTCTCGCTCTATCTTAATTTTGGCTTTCCTAAGCTCCTTTATTCTGCTGGACTTGAACTCATCATGGACTTTTCTGGGCTCAAGTTCATATTACATTTTTGAAACTTGTAACACAGCAGTCTTCCAATACTTGGCTAATCAAAAGATTATGCATAATCTTTCGCTTCGTTCCACCTGCCTTCAACACTTATCTTATCCATTTTCTTTACCATCCTATCCTCACTCTCAGCGACGTTTTCATTTTTCTATCTACAATGCTGCAATCAAGTCAATGATTGTTCCTTTTTTTTTTACATATTATGGGGTATAAAACAAAGAGGGGTATATCAATAAAAAATCGAATGCATTCATCGATGATTCAAAGTCTTTCTATATATTTATAGGAAATATTATTTTGTAAGTGACAGATGCATAAAACTTTGAATTCAGTTCATATTGAATGAGTAATCCTCGGTGATTAAATTCAATTAAAAAAAAAAATTTTTTGAATATTGTACACATATGTTGTGCATAGATTTCTCACGCATATGCTTAAGTGACCGTATTTCCACCTTATTCTGTCTATTTAAGATCATTTTTTTCCAATTCAAGGCTTCAATTATTTGTATAAGAGTAGGAAAATATTCCATAACGCACGCTATAGTCTTGCTTTATGTGAAAAATTCTTACTGGCGACGATTGCATTCGGAGCACCATTCGCTTATTGAGATAGATTGTTATAAAATACGCTATCCTTATAATAGGCAAATAAAATACTAAAAATAATTCAAACTTTTATTTACTACAAAGTCAATGGATACGAATTTAATCGGAGCACCGTTCTTAAACACACACTAATTTACATTAGAATATTTCATACAGGTTCGCACTAATTCACGTTAATTCGCATATAAGTTGTCGCACTTATTTCCATACGCCTATTAAGTACTTTTCTTAATTTTTTGTTGCTGGTCGCACTCGCCGCAGACTTCTCAATTTTTAACTCCTTTTTAGACCAGTATTTAAATATATTTACTGGTCTATCTGTTAATTTAATAATATTCCCCTTGGGATGAAATCCAGTATTGTGTTTTTGAGAAATTCGAATATACTGAAAATATTAATAATTATATTATGGATGCTTAAAAGTGAACGAGTTTAATTTGTCTGAATAAATGGTAATCATGCATTATCGAATTCGCTGACGAATAGTCCACGTGAATCTAGAGTCAACCACACTATTCTCGAAGAAACTTTAGAATACCTATTAGAAATGTGAAGGAAACTGTCGAACATTCTCGAACATTCGAGAAATCAACATTTTTGTATAAAAGTGACGTCAGACTCGCACAAGAGCAGAGTTGTTTCTGACAGCGGGCTAAGCGGGGTCATAGAATGGTCTACAAAATGTTTAAATATTCGAAAAAAGTACTCAATTTTTCTAAGCGGGTTCTATGTTCTATGAATTTGATAAAGCATGAAGTAAGAAGTATTGTCTGAGGCGTAGAAAACGTTCAACCCTCTTAGACATTTTCTACAAAATCATTATCGTATAGTAACAGTAGTATTAAAAAGTTGCATAATGCGTCCATACCATATGGATGTTATAAATTTGAAGCCGCAGAAAACAGTCACTTTTTTTATTTTAAGAATTGAGTTAACGGTGATGGCCGTGATGCGTGTGAAAAATATTAAATTAACATATAACTATATCACTTAGAGCTTGGACGTTTTCAGCACATTTTAAGATATCCTAGTGATCTGTACAAACCCTACTTGAGTCATTTTTAGTATTTTGTGGGTTGGATACTTTCTGCATAAATAATTCCAATTTATCTGAATTAATAATTATTAATTATCTGATATTTACGCCTACGGTAAAATATTATATAAAATCTTACCACACACGGTCGACAGCCATTGCGGCCACTGTTTATTTGGCGTAAAATCACAATTTTCTTCTACTGCACTCATTTTAAAATATGATTATGAATGTTATTCACTATGATTGTTAATAATCGTTTATTTTCGAAATTTTTCACAAACTTATTAAATCATGTAGTCCATTTGTCTGACTGCGTTTGCCAATAACTGATCTGAGCAGTTTGATCAAATGAAAATCTGTTTAAATAGTTCAATACTTATCTATACATCTCTAAAGGACTTGCGTATCTCGTTATCTAAATTGATAAAGCATTTTATAAAAGATTAACTCAACATCATCGATTTAATATTTCAGAACGAGGTCTCTGGATTGACAAATATATATATTTTTTTGATTTAAGTAGATTAATCATTTTCAAAAATACTGTGATAACTGCTGAAATAGCGACAATTTGTAAGCCATCATTGTTCATTTCCAGCTGCCAAATCTATGTATATTTTATCATAGGAAGTTGAGTAGATAGGTTTCTAAAGCATAGTCCATTCGAATATATAAAGAGTACTGTTTTAAAATACACGTACAACATAAAAAAAATGATAATGAGTGGACATCAAGAACATTCTAGCGCTGGAATTCATAAACGTTGTGTAAAGTGATCCCTTAAGGCCCCCAGGATTTATGACCTCATACAGGTCTTAAGTCCTGGGTCATCCTATTAAGACGTCATGCACGTTTCCCATATAATTTTGTCTCTGTGAGACTGTGTGTCTCTTTTATTCTTTATATTAATTAATAATTATTATTCCTTTAATTTTTGCTACGTAGCAATGATTATTTATTAAATAACATGCCAGAAAATGTACCGGTAAATATTTCCGGTATGCAAGTAATGAAATTAAGGTTCTAGCTACAGAGAAAATAAAATATAATTCAAGCGGTCCCCGCCACATAATACGTATCTAATATACACTCATGGATAAAAAATGTGGTTATAAATGTCATCTCCAAGAGCAAGACATATTTACAAAGGAGATCCTAATCCGCAAGCAAGGTTTATTTCGAAAGAGCTTTTAATATGACTTTCATGATAAGGTTGACTGACTTAGGTAGCTCTAATTCGCCTGACGGGCATTACGAAAGAAGTTTGAATGATTCAAAATAGTAAGCGATTTGATTTAGAGTGTTCTTACTAATTGTTCCATTTATGAAAATGCGTACCTACCTGTAATAAAAAAGAATATTGAAAAAATATTGAAAACTCACTTATATTTAGAAGATGATAGATAGACAATCTATTGTTAAAAAGTATATTTGAATTTGTAATAACACATTCTTCTCTGTTCAACAAAGTAACAATATTCTCTGGTTATATAATCTCGTAATGGTGCAATGCGAGATAATCTAATCAGAGAAAAGAGGAGGTTTAAAGATTTGGAACATTGGGAACGTGATGTACCACCGCCCTAGATAAAAACCTGTTAAAAGTGAAAGCATGGAGGCGGTAGTGTCTGGCACATGTAAAGAGAGTAGATGAGTCCCATAAAATGCTCATGGCTATTACATACAGATTATGGATCAAGGGTAAAACCACGATTGAAGAAATATACCAGTAGAAATTGAATAGATACAGTTAAGTGTTTTTATGATTATTCATTTATTTAAAAAAAATGTTTTATTTTTATTATTAATTTGGTTTATTACTATAAAAGGTGTTTATATCACTATTGTTTATTTAAAAAATTGTTTTATGTTAAGTTTGTATAAACTTTTTGCACTTTATTATAATGTTGTAAAAGCCCATTATGGCATCATAATATTAATAAATAAATAAAAGATAGAGTGAGTTAAAATATGAGGAAAAAAATGAAGTATTATATTTTTGAACGTTTTCGATATCAAAATCTGCATTCGTTATAAAATAAAAATTTACTGAAAATTTTATGTTTCATTACGAGCTGAGATTTCCCGATTATCCGGATAGATATTAAACTCTAACAAACTATAAAAATGAACTGAATATGGTGTTGTTATTCTAATGCTGACCATGTTAATATTATAACAATAGCGTTTAATTATAAATGTAATTAAGCGAGCTAAAAGTACAATTTTTAATGAAATCTGTAAATGCAGTATTTAATTATACACGAAATTTGCTTCTTTTGAGTACCTACTGATGACTACTAATGACACGCCTTAGTGTTTAAAGGCGCGATAAAAGGTTGGATGCTCTTTTCACTGCGACATGGGTTTCAGAGTCCAATGAGGTCACTATAGAAAAACAAAAAGGAACATACTTTACGAATAAAAAGATCTAAAAACAATAATGTAAATATATAACATTAATACAATTTATGTGTGATAAAATAATTATCCGTCTAGGGAATAATTACCTATTAATTGAAAATGAAAATGGTACAACCAAAGTAAAACAATGTTCGCAATGTGTTAACACATTATAAGTTTCGATTCTGTAATAATTTGTTTGACAGATTGTTTACAAATTAATGTTCATTTATCATTTTTAAATTTTTTTTTTATTTAAAATGTAATGGAAACCTAAGAGGTTTATGGGTAACATTTTTACATGATTCAATATAAGAAATAATAATAATATAATTTAGACACAAAGTCATTTTTTAATAGTTGGCCGAGTTTTAATATTTTTCTCACATCTGTTTTGAATTTGTCAGTGGTCAGTTGTTTGGTCTGTTGTGGCAGGTCATTGTATAGTTTTAGTCCGTTGCAAATTAGTCGGGACTGTCCTGTTTTTGTTTTGGCGTGTATTATGTGATAGTTTTGAGCCATTCTAGTATTGGGTTGGTGATTTTCGTGTAGTTTGTGTAATTTTATGTCTTCGTCTTGTATTTCGCCAATTGCTAGTCTGTGAATGATTTTAAGTGTTTCGATTTTTGTAATGCTTTCGATGTTTAATTGTTGTATTATACGGTATACAGTTTCAGTTGGTGTGCGGTATTTCAGATCAAGGACCATTTTTAATATTTTGTTTTGCTGTCGTTGGAGTCTGTTTAGGTTAGTTTCGTTTCCGGTTCCCCAGGAGGGTATCAAGTACCCTATTCTACTCTTGACGTATGCCTGGTACATCAGAATTTTTACGGTCTTTGGTGTGATTTCGTGTATTTTGTGGAATGGGCTGGTCAGTTTTGTCAGTGAGTCAATTACTTTGTCTATTTGAAAGGTCCATTTGAGATGTCTGTCTATGTTGAGTCCTAAGTATTTAGTATTTTCTAGTTCAGTAAGTGTTTCATTATGTATTTTTATGTTCATTTTATGCATTTTCCGTTTGGCCTCAAAGTTAATGTAGTTACATTTTTGAGCGTTTAAGGTTAGAATATTTCTTTTCGTCCATTCAGTTAATATGTCTATGTCTTTGTTGATTTGTTTTGTGGTTTATATGTCATTATTGTTTTCGTAAAATATTCCAAGGTCGTCTGCATAGAGTATTATTTTGCCTCTAATATTTAGCTGCTCCAGGTCATTTATGTATATTATATAGAGTAATGGTCCTAGGATTGATCCCTGTGGGACACCATAGCTGACATTCATATATGTACTTGTGTTTTCGTGTAGTGTGGTGTATTGCTTTCTGTCTTTTAGGTAGCTGTCGAAAATATTTAGGACGTTGCCAGTGATTCCGATTTTTGATTATTTGTTGACTAGGGTAGTCAGATGTACCGTGTCAAATGCATTTTTAAAATCGAAAAAGAGTCCGGTCACGCTTTTCCCTTCGTCAATTTTTGTCTGTAAGTAATTTAATAAGTTTATCATGGCTGTTGTGGTTCCGTTTTTTTCTTGAAAGCCGTGTTGTGTTTTCGTCAGTATGTTGAGTTTATTCAAGTGTTCGAGTAGTAATACAATACGACTCTAAACAATTATATTGGTTTGGTTGCTGGACAAAAAATAGTGATAATAACACATAAAAACCATCCGCCCACTTTATATTTCGTCCAAGTTATATTGGAATCATCATGTGCTCATCAAAATAACGATTGAATCGTAAATACTACGATTTGTTTACGTTTTCGCAACACAGTAACAGTCGATAGTACGGGAATCCCCAGTCTGTGCATAAAACAGCATTCCATACACTCGTGGAACAAATTAAAATTATATTTTCCATTTAAATGTATTTTTATGCAAAAAGTAGAACGCATAACTAACCAGTTGTTTTGCATTTAATTAAAAGCGTGCGATACAATAGGGTTATTCTTAAATAACTTATATTTTAAGTACCGTCGTTTGGGGTCAATAGTGACACGTTTCACCTTTCGACATTCACTAACTTAACAAAAGTTGAGACAAATAATATTATTTGTTATTATAAGTGTTTATATTACCACTCTACTAATTTATAATGATAATAAGATTTTTGGTCAGTGTCGCTTTTTACCAGAAAGTGGGGACAATAGAGACACTAAACGCAAAATAGATACCGCGGAGATGAAAAAGGAAGATTGATACTTTTTCTGAAATAGTTTTTGAATAAAGCTATAATGTTATCGAAAAGAAACGTCCATTTATTAGAAAAATACGTGAACAATAACAATAAGTTTATATTAAAGGGCAAAAATATATTAAAAAACTAGATTTTAATATATATTTTATTACTTCTTGGATTAAAATTGGTAGATACGTGGCATTTTATATGAAGGGTTCTAAAATATAAAGAAAACAAGATTTACGATAATAATGAAAAAAATCTTTTTATTGTAAATATTCAAAAATGGTTTTCGTTGTCTCTATTTTTAAACAGATTGTCTCTATTGACCCTGATGACGTCTCTATTAACCTTGTATAGGGTCTCTATTCACCGAATGGAGTCTCTATGAACTTCGATTTTTTTCAAGACGATTTTTTTGATTTAATTAATCTAGATTTACAAGTATAAACATAAACTGGACAAAAATATATTCAATAAGTAGAAAATCGTTTTAGTTTCTTGCGAATATACAAAAAAATATATTTACTTACTTTTTACAAGGTTTTTAGTAAAAATTCTAACGATAAATCTGACACCCGTACATGCTTTTTTTTGTCAGATGTTTCTAGACATTTTGAACGATATTTTTCAAGGTTACCTGTTGTCGTATACAAGTCTGTATTACCGCCTAACAAAAATATAACAAGACCTTTTTGCCAAATTTCATTTAATGCCTGTATATTCACACCATTTTTTTCTCTCCTATTGTCTCTATTCACCACGCTGTCTCAATTGTCCCCAAATTACGGTACCAGCTTTTCCACTATTTTTTTTCCTCCTTCAAGTTAGTATCGACATATTATAATGGCTTCGGTCAGATAAACACGGCTCTTAATGGTTTCTCCTCAGATTGACAGACTTTTGTGGTAATCTTTTAGTACTTCTTTGACCTGAGGTTGTTGACCTTGACTCTCACTTTGACGCATATTGGAGCCGAAAATTGGAAGGATGTTTGTTCACTACCGAAGAAAGATCTTACTGTGCTTGGATAAATTGCGAGATCAAAGCTGAATCTTGGTATACATCTTATCCTACCTTAATAGTAAATTTTGAAGTCATTAATTTATGGGAAGGTGTAGTTGATGTTTCGATTTGTCTCCAAGATATACGCAGATAATCATATTCATTTATTATTATATTTTTTATATTTTAATTATTGTATAGATACTTGGGTTACATGCTTCTGGAAGTGTAACCTCAGTTTGAAAATCATGTTGTTTAAAATTGGCTCTATGTTTTATCAAAATAATATTAATTACATATCATTAATAATTACGGTAAATAAATAGTTTGTGATAGTAATTTTATAAAAAATCTACGGAATTTCGATTTCTAAATAGTTAACATTATTAGATGAGATAACAGTACAGTTCCAAAGCAAAGATGATCATTAATTCTTTATTCAGTTTTTGCTTGCTTTTTGTTGCCATGCTACAAGGAGAATATACGAGTACTTTCTTCTGTTTTGTTACGGACTTTATTAGCCGGTATTGTACAGGCAAGATACATTTTAAGCTTCCCCAATCGGTTATTTAGTTTATAATAACTCTGTAGTGCATTTTAAGCTATGTCACACCGTATCGGTGTATATTATATTGTGAATTTTCCTTATTTTGTCATACCCTTATCAATATTGCACAATATTAATTAATCACATTTATATCAAGATAGATATTTTAAGATTAGTTTTTTAAGTGAAATTGAAAAAGTTCCTACTTCAGACTATTTGCAATCAATTACTGATATAACGAATCGCAGTGATGATGAGATAAAAAATGTAATGTATAACTGCTTCACAAACTCATATCTGAAATGATGTGTAAGAAATATGAATCGCGAATTTCAGTTACAGTTATTTATTGATATTTTTAATTAAACCTAATTAAAAAAATACAATTTTATATTGCTTCTAACACAACTAGAATGAATATTTATAATGTATATATCTGTAAATAATTTATATATTTTTTGTAATCACTTTTATATCCACATATATTAAAAGCTCCCTTGTGAGAAAAAACACAATAAAAATGTATTAAAAATACCATTAAATCCTTAAATATGATTTTTTCTTCCATTCTGAACAAGGTGCAGAGAAATTACTTATGAAAAATACAATTGACAAAATAACATACTTTGTGTAATAAAATAATTGAAAATTTAATTGTTAATGTGAAACAATAAGCAAAAGAAAAAAACTCAAAAGCAATACTTCATCTGTAAAAATCTTTTTTTTTAATTCAGGGTTACTTTGTTTCAAATTAATTATAGGTACCTACATTTTTTGCTGAACATTTAATTTTTCATTTTATGAAATAATTAAATGTTCAGAAAAAAAATACAAAACTTGAAATAATGCTCAAATTAACTATTTCGATCTCTCGCTCGCTCTCAAGAACCACATCTCAACAGCACACAGAAGAATATAAAAGGCAAGTGATTTGACCACATAAATCTCTGCTATCTTTGTTATGGTTCCATTTTTATAGAACTTATTCTGTTATAAAATAATAATTAAACTTTTGTCAGTGGCTTAACAGTGACAGTGGTCGTTGTGCAAGCATTTATTCCGGGCCTCTGCCGACCACCCCAAAACGATTTCAAAAACAAAAAAATTCACGAAGCTTTACATATTAATTATTATAAATACAATATTTTTTTGTAATTTTTTTTCTGTACATTTTTTAGTTGATTAATCTTATTTGTTTTAAATTAAAGCTTTCAATATCTGCTGCAAGTAAACTACCTTCTTAAATTAAATTATAGAAATCTCACAGAGACGAGGCTTTTTATATGCGAAACATGTATGGATGTCTTTATAGGGTGTCCACGAGGCTTATAACCTGTATTAGTTGGCTAAAGTGATATTTTACAAAATTCGACGTTCACCAATTCCACATTCACACATTATTAAAATTTTAGAAAGTTATGTATATAATATCATTGAAAGATTTGGCAGATACTTTGTGGTGCAACATTATAATTTAAAATAAATTTTACTTTACTTTGTAATTTAATAACTCATATTGTGTGTATGTATTACAAAGTAAAGTAACACATATTTTAAATTGTGTATATAATATTTTTATATAATATATGTGGGATATAAAAACAAAAGCAGCAATATCCAAAAAATTTAAAAACTCTTTTGAATTTTTTTATTTTTAGCGAAATTTAAAATAAATTAAATTTTAATAAATATTATTATTAAGTTCTACGGGTTAAGTATATTTATGTGTTACAGCTGTTTCGGCTTGTAAGGCCATTATCAAACAGTGGATATACCACGTACAAACGGCTTATTTATACAATTTTAAGTTACCCCTTCCCCTTTAGAGTAATTAGATATTTGTGGTGAAGCCCTGTAGTAATGTACGTTTTTTCCCGGGCACTTATCATTAAAGGTGCCTCGGTTAAAGGTACAGATACACATGCTTCTTTAGTGGCATGCTAATGAGCATGCCACTAATAAGCATGCCCTAACAACTGTACACACTTGCTCATTACTGGCATGCTTATTAATGGCATGCTCATAAATAAGCATGCCCAAAGCTAACAATCAAACACACATGCTTATTAGTGGCATGCTCTTGTCATAGAATAGAGACGCTCTTGTTAAAAATGGAAACTTTGCAAAC